>JAUZSU010000470.1:16627-26650 GCA_034780255.1 Parotocinclus maculicauda
GATTTGGGTAGTTTCTGTTGTCATTATGATTTAAAAAGGGCAAACACAATTGTTCAATAATAAATGGCTTCACCAAATCAATAAATAAAAGAACAGTTTTTTGTATTATAATTTCTATTGTCTAAAAAACAGCCAAAAAATGACTAATTCTGCCAGGGTCTGTAAACTTATAAGGACAATTGTATATTTGTTATCCACAACAGCTCCAACAGGAATGAGGTTATGTTTGGATAACATGATTTGACTGTATATCATTACTAATAGAACCGGACTGAGCTGTTCACAATGCCACATTCTTGTTACAGTTTCGATTTATTGTTATATGTATATTTATTTGCCTAGTATAAATGTTTTTCTTTTAATTCACATTTTAGGTGAGCAGTACGAGTTACACACTGGGACCAACACAACTCCTAGTGTGATAGTTCATGTGTGCGAGGATGACAGCTCTGGTGGTGAGGAAGAGACAGAGGGTGGAAGGCGTGCACACCACAAAATCATCCAGACCCGGCGCCCAGATTATGCTTCATCTGTTAAGCAGTGAATGAGGATGTCTAAGACATTTCACATACTTAACTGTGCTGGCTTGCTTAAGGGCAAAAATGTTGTTTACCTTCAATTTCATACTAAGGGAACAATACTAGGACCTCTTCACGGCATGGAGTTGGCCATCTCTACCATTTTAAATGCTTCTGATACAAATTACAGCAGAACCGGAGATTTAGAATTGCATCTGGTTTTGTTTTATTTACCTGCTGTCCATTTATTTAAACTGACAAAGTGAAATATGCTGTGAGCTAGTCTGTTGTTGCTTTTACTTGAATTATGAAAGTGGAGATTTAGTCTAGTGCACAATTGAATGTATTATCTCACTGTTACATTGATGTAAGCCTACGACCGATGTCTGTTTTTGTATACTAGTATTCTCGTATTGCGCAAAATGTCTTTGAGACCCTGTGTTCAAAATCAAAGCATCTTTATTGCACTTTAAGCATAAGAGCTTTGTAATGCGGTTCAAACGTTACATTATTTAAAATCGTCTGGTGTGCTCTGCTGTTGTTGGAGTTTAATCATCACCACTGTCAAGTAAGCAAATCTTTTTTTTAATACATACTGTGATTTGTAGCAAAATGACTGTAACTGTACACACACTATGTACTGTAGGTGAGTGTAGCTCCTATCCTGTATATGCTTCAGGACATTAGTCCATCTTCTCCTTATTAAGTAGCAAAATATAA
This sequence comes from Parotocinclus maculicauda, assembly GCA_034780255.1. Taxonomy (NCBI): domain Eukaryota; kingdom Metazoa; phylum Chordata; class Actinopteri; order Siluriformes; family Loricariidae; genus Parotocinclus; species Parotocinclus maculicauda. The sequence continues at coordinate 17,866 of JAUZSU010000470.1, forward strand.
AGACATGTTAACCCCTTGTTAATAAAACAGCGTTGACCAAACTGATGAATAATACTTTGATCTTCATACAACTTATTAGCTAGTTTTGGGAAGATCTAGATTGTCATATTCGTTAAATGTACGATTACCAGATTCCATTGCCAATTGCCCACATTCCTTTTCTGTTAGTTTTTTAATTTTATTTAGCAGTTGTCAAACCTTTAGTTACGCATTTTAATAATATGCTGAAGAATATCACCCATCTAACTATAGACATATTCACTACTCGTTTAGTCAATATTAGTCTATTAATGTTTATTGGCTTCCAAATAGATTCCAATCTTTGCCCAAACTCATCTGAATTCTAAATAAAATATTAGAGGCACGGGTAATGCAGGAGTGATATGCTAGTGCCTTCCAGCCAGGTCAAGCATTACACAGATACAGAGACTGGGGATCCTTCATTCAAAACCTTAGAAGTCCACCAACTTACAGTTAAGCTCTAAAACCAAATTTAAAACACTGTTTAACACACATTATATAATTCAGTTTTTAATGTACCATTGTTGTAAATTAAACACATAGGTTTAAACACCAGGAGGTCCAGGGTTCAAATCCCACCTCTGCCAAGCTACCACAGTTGGGCCCTTGAGCAAGGCCCTTAACCCAAGCCCTTATTGCTTGGATTGTAAGACTGTATAAGTTGTAAGTCGCTTTGGATAAAGGTGTCTGCTAAATAATGTAAATGTTACAATGCATTTGTAAGGTCTTCTGACCCTTCCACGTTCTTCATGTGATAGACTTAATGCAAAATTAAAGAAGCATTTCTCTCATCGTCCTATACTCAGTACCCCATAATAACAACAATAATAATAATAATAATAATAAAGTGGAAACTTTTTGAATTTTTCCAAATTTATTCAAAAGAAGAAATTATATTTCATAAGCATAATGACATAAGCATTCATATCATTTGCCATGATGCTTGGAATGTAGCTCTGGGACCCTCCCACTTCTCCTGAACTTGTTTTCTACATCTTGAAATGCAACTGACTGGACATAATATGGAAAGACACAGCTGTCTATATAAAATCTCACAGCTAACAATGTGTTTCAGAGCAAAAACCAAGCCACGAGGAGGAAATAACTGCTTGTAGAGCTCAGAGAAGGGATTGTGTGGAGGCACCGATCTGGAGAAAGCTAAAGAAAACACGTTGGTAAGAGAGCTGAACAAGAACCACATGGTCACTCTGACAGAGCTTAAGAGATCCTGTGTGCAGATGGACGAAACTTCATCCATCACTGCATTACTCTACCAATACGGCTTTTGGAGAGAGTGACCAGACATTCAGAATCAGAATACTGTATTAATCCCCAGGGGAAACTGCAGTTGCTACTGATGCTCCATACTTCTTGTAAAATACAAAATAATACAATACAATAGGAAAGGTAAAGTAATTAAGTCAAATGTAATGTTAAATAAAAATATAGAGTAAAGTGGTAGTGTATAAGTTATATATATAAAATAAAATTAGAACATCACAGATGTTGAAGGACATTGGTCGTCTCAAAAAGTAGAGATGGCTTTGGCCCTTCCTGTAAATGGTTTGTGTTTTTAATCCAGTCCAGTTTATTGTCTATGTACACCCCCAGATACTTATAATCCTCAACAGTGTCCACATCGACCCCACTGATGGACACAGGGGTCACCGGTGCCTCGTTATGTCTCAGGTCCACCACCAGCTCCTTTGTCTTTGTCAAGTTGAGCTGCAGATGGTTCCACTTGCACCATGTGACGAAGTAATTTACTGTAGCTCTGTTCTCGTCCTCAACACCGTGACTGATGCATCCAACTATCGCTGAGTCAACAGAACATTTCTGAAGGTGGCAGGTCTCAGTCTGATAGCTGAAGTCCGTGGTGAAGAGGAAGGGAGAGAGGACAGTTCCCTGTGGTGCCCCGGGGTTGCTGATCACTCTGTCAGACACGCCGTGCTACAGACACACGTACTGAGGTCTGCTGGTAAGGTAGTCTGTAGTCCAGGACATGAGGTGGGTGTCTACCTGCATCGCTGTCAACTGGTCACCCAGAAGAGATGGCCGGATGGTGTTGAATGCACTGGAGAAGTCAAAGAACATGATTCTCACAGTGCTGGCTGGCTTGTCCAGGTGATTGTAGACTCGGTTCAGCAGGTAGATGACGGCGTCCTCAACTCATAAGCTTCCAGCTTCATAATGTAGGACATCAATGCTACTGGTTTGTAGTCCTTAACCTCACTGGGTCGCAGCGTCTTCAAAATAGGAACAGTGCAGAACGTCTTCCACAACACAGGGACACGCTGGAGGCTCATACTGAAGACGTGATGCAGTACTCCACAAAGTTGGGTGGCACAGGTTTTAAGCACCCAGTGAGTCTTTTCAGCTGATTTGCACTGGAGGAGTGGAGGTGTGAGCAGGGTTATCACAGGAGGGAGGGTGAGTGTAGATTACATTAGACTGTTTAGTAATAGCAAAAAGGGCACTGAAAGAACTCGGGCTACTTTTGCATTACCAGGTTAACTCAATTCCAATTTTCTGCCTTAATGTGGCTCAGATCAGATTTTTTTAAGGCTGTGTGAACGTGTCAAATCCGATCTTTTCAAATCAGATTTTTCAAAACACTTTTATATGTGGTCCTAGATTGGATACGTATCCGATCTGTGGACGTGTGACTTGAATGAGAACGGTTAGATCAGATTTCATGCGCCTTTGTGCTCGGTGCGGCAAAACAGCGATAGAGGAGAAGAAGTAGATGGCGATTTGCTTGATATCTGAGGAAATTAATCCATTTAAGCAAAGCTGGAAGGAACTGACCGAAATAAAGTTGTATCCTGGTTCCTATAAACTCTTTATAGCTTTCTCCTCATGCTTTGGTTTTGACTCTGATATGCACCGTTAGCTGTGGGACCTTACATAAACAGATGTGTGCCTTTTCAAATCATATTCAATCAAATTAATTTACATTTTTAAATCTCCCCTCATTTTTGTAAAAAAGCATATATTCTAGCTCAGGACCACAACCTAAAATGTGAAAAATATTAGTAAAGGCCAAAATAATAATAAAAATAAATAAATAATTGTCTAAAAGTGAAGACGCACAGTTGAGCAATTGGGATGCAGATCAGTTCGGCTTCTGAGCAGACAATATTGACTAGCTTTCAAGTAATTTCACAAAAATGGTGAGGATTTAGCTCCATGGGACCTTTATTGAAACCCATTGAACTTTTTAAGAATGTACATATTTACTTACAAGCTTAACGTGATGATGATATTTTTTTTTTGCAGTTTTTTTTTATTGAATTTACACAGCAGAATACATTATATATTATTGTATAATTGTCAGAAATTATGTAAAATGTTTAAACACAATGTTTGAATGTTACTTAATTACAAACAAAAGGTAATAAATAGTGTAAACAGGTAGCAAGGCACACTGCACATCTGAGGAATCTTCAGCAGGTTTGTCCAACGACACTTCTGTGATTACATGGCAAAATCTCTGGGGAAACAAAGGTCATACTTAAAAAAAATACATTCATTCAGCTAAGAAATTTCAGAAATGCTCAAACATATAAAAAAATTTATCACGTTTTTTTTTAAACCACTAATATCCAAAAGTATTCACATTGTTTTGTAAATTCTGGTGGAAAATAAGTATTTAGTCTGTAACAAAGTCAGTACGTTGTAACATAAGCTTTGTTTATCAATGACAGAGGTGAAACGTTTCCTGTAAGTCTTCACCAGGTTTGCACACTGTAGCTGCTATTTTGGACCATTCCTCCATACAGATCTCCTCTAGAGCACTGATGTATTGGGGCTGTCGCTGGGCAACACAGCCTTTCAACTTCCTCCACAAATATTCTATTCTAGGGTTTAGGTCTGGAGACTGGCTAGGTCACTTCAGGACCTCAAAATTCTTTTTATGGAGTCACTCCTTCGTTGCCTGAGCGATGTGTTTGGGATCATTATCATGCTGGAAGAACCAGCCATGTTCCATCTTCAATGCTCTCACTGATGGAAGGAGGTTTTGGCTTAAATTCTCACAATACACGGCCCTGTTCATTCTTCCCTTAATACAGATCAGTCGTCCTGTCCCCTTTGCAGAAAAACAGCCCCAAAACATGATGTTTCCACCCCCATGCTTCACAGTAGGTATGGTGTTCTTGGGATGCAACTCAGCATTCTTCTTCCTCCAAACACGACGAGTTAAGTTTTTACCAAAAAGTTCTATTTTGGTTTTATCTGACCACACGTTGTTACATGTTTTTTATTCTTCCTTATAGGCCTGTCCATTACTGTTTGACAATAGACTGTCACATAATACAATGCTGCGATTAATAATAAATCAATAAATTTGCATTTAAGCTGTAGAAACTGCAAGCGAGAAAGTGAAGAGGAATGAAGAGTAATGAAGAATAATATAAAATTATAACATTAATTCAGTCATAATTATCTATAACGTGTTAAATCACATTTGTTTATCACCACTGACTTATATTAATGTGGGAGTAAACACTGGACATATACTTTGTGACATGGATTTGACAAGGTGCTGAAATATTCCTCAGACATTTTGGTCCTTATTGACATGATAGTGTCGTACAGTTGCTGCAAATTTGCCGACTGCACATCCATGATGTGAATTGTTTCACAATAAGGTTATTAAATTGTTGTACTAAAAATTAATAAATGCATTATTAAGTTTATGTTGTCCACTCATAATGGCTGAATATTGATATTTTATTAGAAATCTTTCTTTAGAATCAGATTTAAAGCAAGAAAAATAAAAAATATATTAAAATTATTTGGATCATTTGATATCACTACTATATACCTTTAAGAAATAACCAACCTGAGCAAAATAAAGTCGCATTTCTTTGCCACTGAAATCACTCTTGTGCAGCTTTACCCTGGCCTGCTCCGCTGCAACGGCACTGGTGAAATTAATTCGGACACGGTGAAAGCTTTTGAAGAACTGGAAATATACTCCTTCATCAAACTGATAAAAAAGTGTCTCGAACAGGTCCTGAGGAAAAAAAAACAGAAAAAAGACATCAAAGTGACTACAGGTGAATAGACCTTTTAGAACAGCACCTATGCACAACCCCAAATCAGAAAAAGTGCAAAATTCATTAAAATGCATAACACACACACACACTATGTTAGGTTTTGTCAGGTGAATTTCATTTCATTTGTTAATAAACATTCTTGCATATCAGTCCTGCAACAGATTCCAAAAAAGTTGGCATGGTAAAGAATTTTCCACTTTGTAACGTTGCAATTCCTTTTCACCACACTTAAAATACATTTTGGCTGAGAGGACAACTTAGCAAGTTAGTGTTCCAGGTGGGACTGTGCTGGCCTAGCGGTTTAGGTACTTGACTATGGACCAGAAGGTCCAGGGTTCAAATCCCACCTCTGCCAAGCTACCACAGTTGAATCCCTGAGCAAGGCCCTTAACTCACAATTGCTTCTATTGTAAGACTGTATGAACTGTAAGTCGCTCTGGATAAGAACGTCTGCTAAATAATCTAAATGTTATTTTGTCCCATCCTTCCTGCAAAGACAACTTAAAATCTCAGACAGAACAAGGTCATTGTCACCTTTTTGCTTCAGAAATCTCCACGCATTCTCTACTGGAGTCAGGCCAGTCCATTACCTGTACCCTCTTCTTCTGCAGTCATGCCTATTAAATGTGTGCAGCATGTGGCTTTGCGTTGTCTTGTTGAAAAATGCACTGATGTCCCCAAAAAAGATAACATCCTGAAGGCAGCAGACGTTGCTTTTCTGCATAAAAGTGTAAAACACCTTTGCAAAGGTTACTGACACAGCCCCATAGCATGAGAGACCCTGGCTTTTGGACTTGTTGCTGGTAACAGTCTGGATGGTCCATTTTGTCTTTGGTCCGGAGCACATTGCATTAATTTTTTAACAGTGACGGTATTTATGGATACATTTCATTCAGGATTCAGGCCTCATCATAGTACTGAAATAGCATTAATTAGGGTACTTAATGATCTATTAATGTCATCAGATAATGGACGTGTTTCTTTTCTTGTTCTATTAGATTTAAGTGCAGCATTTCACACTATAGATCATGAGATCTTACTGAATAGCCTAGAAATCACTATCGGTATTAAGGGACTTTCTTGGTTTAAATCCTATCTGACCGACCGGTACCAGTTTGTTTATGTAAATAATCAACGCTCTAATCTCTCAAAAGTGAAGTATGGTGTCCCTCAGGGGTCTGTGCAGATGTTACACAGCTGAAATACTTTTTTCTTTATATACTTGCCGGTGTATTACGTGTATCGATGTGGAATTGCCCAAGAGGGCACACATGTAACATACAACGTATAAGACATATTTGAAGACAATCGCATTATTTTGTGGCAACTTGGTGTCAGTGGGCCAGTGATTTACAAAGTTTCTTAGTAATTTCAGTCCTCTGATGACTGAAGAGTTTGATACAAACCATTTCCACAACTGGGAGCATACATGATGGAGTTCCTCAGGCATCCACACTAACTCTGAGACTAAAAAAGGTAATGAAGCAGGTAATCATATAAAGTATACCATAAAGTGTTTTTTATCCCCGTAAGGAGAACTTGGTGTACTTATTGGTTAGCAACATCGCAAGCAATCTTACAAATGGATGGAGGATTGAAGCTTCAACAAAGCCCTGCTTTGGATTTTTAATAATTCATTAAATCTCTGGAAAAACAAAGCAAACAATACTGATTAAGAAACCAAAAAATCATGTTAAAATAATCCATCCATCCATTATCTAATCTTAATCCACATGGGGTCATGGGGTAACTCTAGACCGGGTGCCAGTCCATTGTAGGGCACACACACAGTCGCACACTACAGGCCACTTTTAGAGACACCAATTAACCTAACCTGACTCTTTGGACTGTGGGAGGAAACTGGAGTAAACCCACGCAGACACGGGGAGAATATGTAGACTTCACACAGAAAGGACCCAGGCTGCTTCACTCTAGGATTGAACCCGGGACCTTCGTCTGCATTCCTGTGACGCAGCAGTGCTACCCACCGATTGACTGCCCATGTTCATATAATAATTATGTTTAAACCACCGTGTTCTTGTACTGTTCTCCTGTGTTCTCTCTGCATATCACTTGAGGGACAGGAACAAAAGAGCAAAAACTTTAGAACTCTTTAACCAAAATAACCTGGAAGTAGTGCTTCTACAAGAGATTCACAGTGATGAACAAAACATAACTGAATGGGAATTATTTCGGAAAGGCAATCTCTCCTTTCACAGTCATGGGTCTACTTTTACTTCAGCGGCTGCCATTTTATTTTCTAAGAAATTAGTTTAACTAACATTCAAGTTTTTAAAAATGAAACTGGTGAAGTTCTAAAGATCAAAACAGAAATCAAAGGTACACATTTTCTTTTTGTTAGTGAGTATACACCAAATTTAGGAACAGAGTGCATTAGATGAGCAAAATAAAACAGGAGAATAATATCTCCTTAGTGTTAAAAGGAGGAGATCACTGTCCCAGTCATTTTACTTTAGATGGGATCGGGGACGAACTTTTATTAAGCACAGTTTTTAAAAGTGAGTTTGAGTGTTTGGCCACATGGTAAGAGTTTGGTAAACCCCACATTAGAATTCTCTGTCAGAAATGTGTAAAGCAAACAAACTGACAAACTTTTATGGATGACTCCCAGTAAACTGTATCAAAATAGTTTTGAGTTGATCACATGTTTTTAAAACTCTGGAAACTTTTGATTTTAGTGGACGTTTTCTACACTAAAAAACATTGGAACAGTGTAATAAAATTGAAGTAATCGATCACATGAAATAGTTGACAGTGGCTCGACATAAAAAATACAATTGCATTGATTGCAAGCATTTTTTAGATTGGTGCCATGAAATTATTTTCCCAATTAATTATTGTCCTAAAAAACATATTGTCTTAATTGACAGAATGTAAATAAACAGCTTGGTTTAACGTAAATGTTTAGCTCAATGTAAACAATATTGGATGTTAAAGCATTGTATTTATTTGGCATTGGCTCAAAATTTCTTAATGTAGAGCAAATGTAGTTTTAAAATTGTTTTACATGTACTTTAGTAAATGACTATTAAATACAGTACACGTAACTTTAACACACATTTATTGTTTTTACAACAAACATCTGATTTACACATTTGAAAAAACACTGATGTCAAAGACGCATTCAAATCCCTCACATTGATTTAAAATACATGTATTTAAATACATGTTGTACAATGTGATGACTAACAAAATTTACAGTTTATTTAACAAAAACTTTCAAATGTTAATGAATAACATTACAAACTTTTATAACAATTGTAATTTGCTAACCTGACAAATAGCACATGATCGAAAACAAAATAGAGACAGTTTAGACCAGTGGTGATCAACACTGCTCATGGAGATTCAATTCAATTCAATTTAAATTTATTTATATTGGGCTTTTTACAATGGTGCATAGTCTCAAATCAGCTTTACAATCTTATATTAGCTTAAAAGGCTAATCCCAGGATGAGCAAGCCTAGGGCGACAGTGACAAGGAAAAACTCCCTGAAAGTGGTAGGAAGAAACCTTTGGAGAACCAAGACTCAACAGGGGACCCATCCTCCATGGGTGGCCTAGATGTTAATTAAATAAATACTTATAAGTACAGTTAATTCCGGTTAATTGGACCACCGGTTAATGGGACCAGCCGCTTATTCAGACCAAATCCTAAAGTACCGAAACAAATCCTATTA
>JAUZSU010000470.1:26750-44584 GCA_034780255.1 Parotocinclus maculicauda
TGTTCCCCTTCTGAAAAAGGGATTTCTTGGCTGCTACCCTTTCAAAAAGACCATTCATGATCAAACGTCTTCAGACTATAGAAGGTTCAACCTGGCATCCCATTGCCAGATGCTGCTATTGTTGTTGCAGTAGCATATAGAAGCTGTTTTTTGTTGTTGAATACAAATACAGAGACTGATAATTAATTGTGTGTATAATATCACCATAGTGTTGTTAAACAATGGTATATATAATCTAATGGTGGCCTAAGACATTTTTCACAGTAGTGTGTTTAGCCCTGTAAGTTAAAGTGAAAGTGCAGGTGATTTGGACGTTGTCCATATGCCTGATTTTATATACTGTCTGTTGAGTGACAGCAGAACATACATTCTTTTTATTTTGATACAAACAGATATTTCGATACAAACAGATATATCAAAAGATATCAGATATATGAAATGCCTGCAGGAAAGTGAGCACATAAAAAAAGAGTTATATTTAAAAAAACATTTGTCTAACGTTCTTCAGAATTGATTTGTCTCTTATAACATTATAAGGTGATTTGTATTACTAATTATATCACATTATTGCCAATAATTACCAAGGTATTTGCTAAAATATTTAGTGGATATTTCATTTTGAAATAAAAAAGATATATTTTATTTTAATAAAATATCCCCTAATTTTTGTGAACAGTGGAGTACTTAGAACATTCGTTTTTATAAACAACAAAAAAAACCTAATGATAATGACTTTAAATCTGGTTCAAATATTGTGGCATAGCATCCTTGATTTTCATGGAGTAGTATCACTTAGAAGCAGCATCATAGACAATCATAACATGCATTAGTGGACCGGAATGGTATAAGACGCAGGTATTTAGATAAAATTTCTCAAATTAACTTTTTATTTCATTCTCTGTATTATTCAGAATTAAAATTAGATTAAGTGTAATGAAACAGTTGATTGATGATTAATAATGTAATTGCTGAAAGTTCAGACGTGGCTACTACAAAGAATCTAATGTGTTGTTTTGCATAGTTTACTGAGTTACAGAAAGTGTCTTTGTTTTTTACCTTTCATATATTGTTGCTTTTTTTAGGGGACAAATCTAACTGATATTTGTACTGAGTTGCTCCTTCATGGAAATCTGCTGAAGATCTCAGCAGGAAACATACAGGAGAGGGTCTTCTTTCTTTTTGACAACCTTCTTGTGTACTGCAAGAGAAAGTCCAGGTTAGTCACCTACATATACCCATTACTTATAGTTCCCTGCAGCGCCAAAGACACTACTATTTGTTAGCATGAGAATGCCTAAATACTACAGTATTAATAATAAATAAAAACATGAGAATTTCAATATACTCATACTTATGCATTTTCTTTTATTCATCAAGAGTTTCAGGTAAGAAATCAACCAAGAGGACAAAGTCTATCAATGGCCCGCTGTACGTCTTTCGTGGCCGGATCAACACGGAGGTGATGGAGGTGGAGAATGTGGAAGATGGAACTGGTACAACCTATTTCATTAATTATTTAGTTTAGTTCTTAAATCAAAGAAAACTAGGTTCTGCATGGAAAAAACAGCAATTGTAATACAGTAAACAACCACAATTACACGTCATGGTGAAAATAAATCATGGAAAACGAGATTGGTGTGAACTCTGGTAGACCAACAAAAATCTGCTGTTAACTGCTAACACCCTGTGTTTCACACCTCTGCTTTGTGTGCGACCTGTAGGGTGTGGTTTTGTTTTTTTTTAATCTGTAGTAAATGAGAGCTAACGGCTTATTTTCTCACTTTCTGTGCATGTTTACTGGCAAGATGGCTGCACATGTCATTGTTAGATTAAAAAGGCACGCCTATGAACAGATCAAAAACCACAACTGAATTCCCACAGTCAGCAGTTCAGCATTAGGAAATGTAAGCTGGTCTTTGCTTCCTTCCAAACAGGCATACAAATATACCCACCCATGTAAACGGATGTGCTGCTTGTGATCTGTGAACGTGTCATATCAGGGCACAGTGGTGCCTTAGTGGTTAAGGCTGTGAATATGAACTACTAATCAGCAAGTCAAGAGTTTAAAACCTGACTTTTAAAAGCTGCAAATGTTGGGCCCCTAAGCAATACAATCAAAATGCAGCTGTTTGACTACTTTGTAGGTTGCTCTGGATAAGAATGCTGTAAATGTAAACATCTCTAAGGGAAAGTACCAAGGTTTTAATTAATATGCCAAGTTTGTACACACCTAATAATATTATTATACTGATATAATACACCTAATATATGATTATAAATATGAACATGATATGATTATTAACATATGATGAATTAATATGATTACTAGATCTGAGTTTTGAAACCAAGTTCTACATCACTTATTTTAATGTACAGCGACTTGAACCCAGATCATGTGATAAAGGGTTAGCAATTGCCTCTATGTCACCCAAGCCTAAAGTCTAATTGTAATTATACAGTGGGTACGGAAAGTAATCAGAACCCTTTAAATTTTTCACTCTGTTTCATTGCAGCCATTTTCTAAAATGAAATAATTTTATTTCTCATTAATGTACACTCAGCATCCCATCTTGACAGAAAAGAAACAGACATGTAAATATTTATGTAAATTTATTAAAAAAGAAAAACTGAAATATCACATGGTCATAAGATTTCAGACCCTTTGCTGTGACACTCATATTTAACTTCCAAGCTGTCCATATCTTCTTATCCTTCTTGAGATGGTTCTACTCCTTCATTGGAGTCCAGCTGTGTTTAACTGAACTGATTGGACTTTAGGAAAGGCACACACCTGTCTATATAAAACCTCACAGCTCACAGTGCATGTCAATGCAAATTAGAATCATGAAGTCGAAGGAACTGCACAAGGAGCTCAGAGACAGAATTGTGGCCAGGCGCAGATCTGGCCAAGATTACAAAAAGACATTCTGCAGCACTCAAGGATTCTAAGAGCACAGTGGCCTCCATAATCCTTAAATGGAACAAGTTTGAGATGACCAGAACTTTTTCTAGACATGGCCATCCAGCCAAACTGAGCAATCGTGGGAGAAGAACCTTGGTGAGAGAGATAAAAAAGAAGCCAAAGATCACTGTGGTTGAGCTCCAGAGATGCAGTAGGGAGATGGGAAAAATTTCCACAAAGTCAACTATCACTGCAGTCCTCCACCAGTCTGGACTTTATGGCAGAGTGGCCCGATGGAAGCCTCACCTCAGTGCAAGACATATGAAAACCCGCATTTGCCAAAAAACACATGAAAGACTCCCAGATTATGAGAAATAAGATTCATTGTTCAAGAGATCAGTTTGAGATGATTTTAGCTTTGTGTCATGGCACATTATCCTGCAGGAGATGACCATAAAAAATGGGTGCATTGTGCCAATAAAGAGATGGACATGGCCAACAGCAATACGTAGATAGGCTGTGCTGGTTACTTGATATTAACAATGTTCACTTGGTATTAACACTGATGGGGCCAAAGTGTGCCAAGTCTTGCCCTATTGATAGAAGGCAGGATGGATCCATGTTTTCACGTAATTTCCGACCATACCACCCTAATGTTGCAGCACAAATTGAGACTTATCAGACTAGGCAATAAAATTGCACGTTATCACATAAAATAGGTGAAAAAAATTGTAATAGAGTTTGTAATATGTTTGAGTCATACTAGTTTAACTTACATGTAGCTTTCAAGTAGTAATGTTGCTGTCGTACTTAAATTAAATTATGGAATACAATTAAACATTACTTATGCTTAATGCTTAGAGATATTGTGATTGCTGACTGACCAGTTTAGAACTTCAATCCTTGTAATTGTGTATAAAGCAGGAAATTTTTTCAGGACATTGTTGGATCATAGCATAAGTAATATTTCAGATGTGATTGTTATATGTTGAATTGTTCTTTTCATATGTATCCTATACATATGTATTATTGGCAAATAAGTAGAGACTGAATCTGTCACATCATGCAGCAGTGAGCTTTACTGTGAATTAGTTGACCGTAGCTCAGCAATCTGTCTGCCTTTCAACAGTACAAGTTTTGTCACTCCAAACAGAGCAATACCTGCACACGGGATTTCTTGGCTCACCTTTAATTGCTCTAATTGAACCATTGTCAGACTGCAGGAACACTGAGGTATCCGTTATCCTCCACGCAGTCACAATTTACTAGTCAGCTCCCTTCTGTCTTATTTCACATGGGCTGAAAACCCTACTGAAACCTCTTAGTACTCCCAAATCTATTTCCACGATCTCAGCATTAACCCGCCAGCCATTACAGAGTCTCATTCTTTATTCATCCCACTCCACCTTTTTCACCTGCTGTCAAATGAGGGATAAAATTGGACTGTTGCTGGAGGGCCGAAACCATAATGTGCACTCAAGTGTGCACACACACACACACACACACACACACACACACACACACACACACACACACACATTGTGTATTGACAGTGAAACCGTTTAACAAATGTGCTGTTACTGATATCACCATGCACTGCTTTTTAAAATCTCATTGCATATCTCACTCTATGTTTTTTTTTTAACAGAAACCCCTATTTTATTAAGTTGGGACAATTCAAGCTAAAATCTATACTATGAACAGTGAATTTCATCAAAGCATGGTGCTGGCATATTGTCTCTTGGGGAAGGCTTTTCAAACAGTGCAGTTCAAGCATTATGGATGTGACCGTTGAACTCCTATTGACTTGCAAAGCGTCCCATTGTCTGCATAAGTTGGACATCAGTCAGGCAGTTTGCATATCTGGTCATGTGACCTTTCAGAGAGAAACAGACCAATATTCAAAACCAAGATATGCATGTACACAAGTGTATACATACCAAGATTGTCATCCTGATTTTGCGCTATTGTATGTTTTGTTTGTATCTTGGGTGCTCTGATGTACATTACTGACAAAATTAATTAATTACTGGAAAATTTGACACAGTCCATGTGAAGGTTGACTGTATGTCTAAACATAAGATTCTATAATTGTATGTAACATTTGTCAAAATCAAATTGAGAAATAAAACAAATGAAATAGAATACATTTCCAAATGCTCAAAAATGACTTTACCCTGTTTTACGACCTTATTTTTCCAGGATAGCATTGAGTTGTCCAACATTAGCCACTCTACATTTAAGATTGTCACTTTTGTTTATCTGTTGTATCATATAATCCATGTTCAGAAGTTTTCTTTTTAATTTTTAGCCGACTATCATAGCAACAACTACACTGTGACCAACGGCTGGAAGATTCACAACACGGCCAAAAACAAGTGGTTCGTATGCATGGCCAAAAATTCGGAGGACAAGCAGAAGTGGCTAGATGCCATACTGAAAGAGCGTGAACAGCGAGAGAGTGAGTGCTTTCATCCGTTATTAATGACTTTAAAGGAATCATCTATGGGAAAACTAAATGTGTGGAAATGTTTTATTAAGTCACATTTAATGTAATGTTATAGTCTTGCAAAACATCATGAAAAATGGGGTCTCCTCAGTTAACTGAAACCAAAAAAATTGATCTTCATAATTTGTGCTGTGTAATGTGAGCACTAAAGAAACTTCTCTATATGTCAAAGCAGTGGGAGAAAATAATTAAGATATGTTGTTGGTTAAGAAGAAAGTTTACTTGAGAGTAAGGTTCACTGCTACTAAAAGCTTGTCTCAGTAGATGCAGGAAATGAACTGTGGTGTTAAAGGGCTGAGAACTAATGCTCTAACACTGAGCCATTCTGCTTCTATCTCGCCTTCTGTTTTAACAAGGTGAGGTTTCAGTTGTATTTTAAAGTAGCATCCAGTTGTGTGGTTTATGTTGCACTTTGTGTGTGTTCCAGTTGGGTGTTTCCTGGATGTCTTCCCCTTGACAGTGGTTTATTACTTGTTGGAGTGGGTCTTTGGGACTTAATTTAGGTGCTATCTTGTCATGCTGGTGTATTAACAATTGAATTGAAATCAGTTAAATAAGCATTTGGCAGCTAAGATATCTTTTGCCTAATTAAAAAAAAAAATTTTTTTAGTGGAAGTAAGAAACAAGTGTGTAATAAATATGAATAGCCACAGAGTAACATGCATATAGAAATCATTGCATCTAGGATGGTATATTACAGAGTGGAAATGTGTATTGTGGACAGATTAATCAGTATTTCAGATCTTTTTTGGAAGAAATGGACACTGTGTTCCAGAACAAAGCCAAAGAGCACCATCCAGACTATTATCTAAAACAAGTCAAAAAGCTAGGATATGCCAGTGGCTGTATCAGGGCATTTTCTAAAGGTCATTTACATTTCTCTGATGGCACCATTAATGCAGAAAAGAACATTCATATTTTAGAGCAACATAAAGGACACAATTTCGGGCAGTCTTTATTACAATTAGATATTTTGACTGTATACATTTATTTACTGGCTACACCCTGCTGGTTTTATGGACTGCATTGGAGTTTTCCATGGCTTATATGGAACACCTGTCCAGTG
Organism: Parotocinclus maculicauda; assembly: GCA_034780255.1. Taxonomy (NCBI): domain Eukaryota; kingdom Metazoa; phylum Chordata; class Actinopteri; order Siluriformes; family Loricariidae; genus Parotocinclus; species Parotocinclus maculicauda. The sequence goes on from JAUZSU010000470.1 coordinate 33,228, forward strand.
TAGTATCTAGGTAGCACAGTGCACTGACAATTACATCTGATAATGGCTATAAAGCAACATCAGCAGCAGGCCTTTACATTATAGTGTCTCTTTAATATGATGTATCAATCTGTGGTATTAGATGTGGTATCTGGCAAGGTAATAAAGCTGAACAGTCTAGGTATTTGAAGCTTGGACTTAGCTTTAGCATGCCATTTCATGGTCTGGGGCAGTGTGAAAGCAAGAACTTTTTTATGGGGTGGATCATGTTTCAGCCTTTTGAAATTGAGCTCACTCCAACAGGTGCCTCATCAGTCACACCTCTCCCCCACCTCTCTCCCCCTTCTTATGCTCTCAGTTGTCTGTGGCTTTCAAGCATGGTTGTTAATTACATGTTCCACATGATGCTTTGTTTGACATGCTAAAGTGTTACTTTATTTTGACAGCCATTCCTAGCACCTCCTATTCAATTACAATCAAGCCCAGTAGCACTCACAGCTCAAGGAAGCAGCATGTTAATGCAATTAAGTGGATCTGCATCTGGCTGGTGCAGCCATGCATTGCTTGAAAGATTTGTGCTGACATGATGTATTCAGGAAGGGAACACAACGTTTTAATCATGCTAACAATATCTAAATATGAAAAATGTCAATAAATTGATGGTTTATAAATGTGATGTTTTTATACATATACACTATAGCTATAATGTGAACAGAGTTTGTATGTTAAGTGGTTCTGGTTCTATTAAGTGCAGAAAAACATAGATGTATGTGGTGGTTTCCTTGTTGTGTTTACATACTGTTCGTCTGTTTGGCTAAATTCCGCACCCACAGTAGATTCAGAGATTGAACAGATATGCACAGCTGGTTTTCAGTGTCAAGCATTCAAACGTTTTTGTAGTTAACCTTTTAACTACTAGAACCAAATTCAACCATGCACATAGTATTTTCTGAAAAAACTTGGGAAGCCTTACACTTCCACCCTTCTAATTGCTAAACTAAAGTGTTCGATAGCCATTTAGTCATGCATATCTCTGCACCTCTACATATACCAACATACATCCATTGTCCTGATAACATAACAATATGTTTAGTAAATGAAGGTAAGAATATATTAGTTTTTCAGATCCTATAATGTAGTAGCATTATCTTTGTCAGATCACATCATTTTAAATACACTGCTCACAAAAATAGGGGATATTTTGAAATGAAATGAAATATCCCCTCATTGTTGTGAGCAGTCATGTAACATATAACATCATGTGATCTAACAAAGAATTTTTGTGAACAGTATATAATCCAATGAATTTGTGTAGGTCATGTGTGTGTATGTTGATGTGTATGGTGGCTGTATGGAGTTGGACGATTATTAGAACAGTTGGTGTAGTAGTAGTCACGGTCATTACAATTATACAGCACTTGCCGTGATTGCTGGGATACATGCAGGGATACAGCAGGGTAAATTATTAGTCGTAAACCATTATCACTGAAGTGTCTCTATGATGTTCTAATGCGGTATGACATCGCACAGATTATAATTGATTTATGATGCGCTGGTGGTAATTTGGAGTTTCTGAGTGCTGTAAATGTTTAAATCATCTCCTCAAACCGTTTATGTATGGAATTTTGTTTTAAAAAACATTAAATTGTGTTTTATTCCTCTGTGCCAAACCCCTCTCCATTGTCAGCTCTACAAATATTCTACATTAAATTGCCACCTACTATTGTCCAGTCCTTAGAACTTTAAAGTTGTTCCTGGGTGGCATGGTGAGTCAGTGGGTAGCACCATCACCTCAAAGCAAGAAAATACCTACTGAGTCATTTCTGTGTGGAGTCTGCATGTCCTATACATGTCTGCGTGGGTTTACGTTGGGTACTTTGGTTTCCTCGCAAAGTCCAAAGACATGCATTAAGTTAATTGACTACGGTACTCTAAATTGGCCCTGACCAGAGTATGTATATACAGTATGACTAGCTTTCAAGTAACCTTGTCTGTCATTACAATGGCCATTGATGCTGACAGTGTTAAATAAAACAAAATAAATGAAGTTGTTCCTGTATTCTTGAAATCAATATCAATTTGTCGGCATGACATCACTCACCGACTTTCTGATGTTATCTGCAGTTTATTTTTATTGTCTTTGTGTGTTTCTTCAAGCACTAAATTATAAATTATAAACTAAATATTTAGACTGTTAACTCTAATAACTTCTGTATAAAATGAAAGGAGGGGGTGTATGGAGAGGTAATCAACCATTCAGAACACTATCTACTTGTTTTACCTTCCAACTAGTTACATTTTCTACTAGTACCATTCATTATAGCATAATAGTTTGCATATCGAGTTAGGGGATTCACATTTTGCATACAATATGGGAATGTTTCAGTAGTGGTCAACTGGATTCAACTTTTAGAAATTATGAATGTGTGATGGTTATGCATATTATGTATATGTTATATTATGAGTCACAACTTACAGAGCTCGTGGACTAAAATACTGGTAAAAACTTTTGCATTTGTTGGGCAATTATAAAATGCATCAACAAGAGTTTGGCTTGTCTTTATTCTATAAAGAATATTTTATGTAACTGTGATATCAGTAGACATTTTCAGATGAGTCTCCAAGTGCATTTACTCTTACAATATTTAGCAAACACATTTTTGCAGAGCAGCTTACACTTGAGCTGATCAGTGGTTTTTGGGTGGGAGCTTGTGGTAGCCCTATTATTGCCTCCAACTGTGGAGTACTGCAGTGATGAGGCTTATAATTCCAACTTTACCACCTCCGCTGGTCTTGTTAACCGCACACAGATTGGCCAGGGCTTTCGGTAGCAGATTTAAAAGGATGCTTCATGGTTTTTAAACCTAACATCTGTTTTTTTTTATGCACCAGTACCATATGCGTGATTACCACAAACAATCATTTCAACACATTAGAAATTTAATGAATGGCAAATGATAGGTGTTGGAATAAGGGCCTAAAATAGGTAGCTATATATATATATTTAACTACCTCATTTGACTACCGGTACATTCTTGGTTTATTATTATTTGAATGGCATAAAATGGATAACAGAAAAAAATATTAAAGGCATGTTGAAGAAGAACTGGACATTTAGTGTTATTGCTGTTACAGCTGATGTATAACTCTGGCTGCATCTGTGCAGACAACTCTGCACACAACGCTTTTTCTTTAAATAAGAAGACTATATTGAATTGACGAAAGAATTTTACTATGATTTCAAGTAATAGTATATTGACTTCTCCACGGAATTCCAATCCAAGCTTTATTTATTTCACAATACAGAAAAATATGTGAAATATCCTCTTTGATCAGTGCACATTTACAACAGATAAAAGCTGATGATGAAAGCTGATGAAGTGTTCCTTCAATTCAATACTGCTGACACTTTTCATACTTCTACTTCATGACTCCAGCCTTCAGTTCCCTACTGTTTCACGCTTTGAACCATAAAAAGCAGCAGAATAAGCAAGCAGCTGATTTCTGTCTGTCACAGTTCCAACTGTTTTCTTTTCCGGACACTTAGTCTCCCTTGGGTTGACCTGGATCATGACTGTAAATGAAACTACCACTATATGTTAGGCGTCAAGTTGATGAATTCCGCTTTGCTTTCACTCCCATCTCCTCTCTTTTCTTTGGGGCTTTGCATATATTTACACATCCTTTCTGGACATGTTGCTCCCTAGTGTGTGGTGTCTATATCTGGCAACACAATTGTTTGCTTGAATGTAATTACCCACAGTGCTCATGAAAATAGCTCAGTGTTCATATCATGCTTCTCTCTAAATGCCACATGACACTGTGTACGCTTGGGAGAAAGAAAGACCCCAGGTGTGTTTGAAGATGTGTGTGTATGACTGTACGTGTCTGTGAGTTTTATTCCTTGTGGGACTTTGGCTCTTGATGTATTTAATCTTTCCACGGCTTCACCAAAGGCCTGAATGCACTCCACTGCTAAAAGTAAACCTAAATGTAGTGAAAAATATTGGATTGTAGAAGTGTGCAAAGACTAAGAAAGTAGGATTGGGCGATAAATATATAGCACTTCTGACACCTGCAAATACTTTGCAATCACTCTGGCACGCATTGTGAGCTGTGTTCCCTTTTTATTACTCTGTTACCACAGAATTGGAAGTCCTGTAAGTTTGAATGGTCTGTATAAGCCTCTTTAACCACCTCTCTTAATCATATTCGACAGGTCTTAAACTGGGAATGGAGAGGGATGCCTATGTAATGATTGCAGAGAAAGGAGAAAAGCTCTACCACATGATGATGACCAAGAGCCGACATCTCATCAAAGACAGACGGAGGAAGCTTAGCATTGTGCCCAAGTGCTTCCTGGGAAAGTGAGTTGCTTTTTAATTATGCATAGATTATACATACATATGTTTGATTCCATACATTCAGTTACAGTCAATTGTCTACATCTTAGTCCTTTAAGGTAGCATCTCTCAAAATAAGTTAAAAAAAAGGTTCCCATTTCCTGGTTAGAACTTTTTCACAGATACTCTCAACGTGAACTTGGTCTTTTCAAGTTTAAGATCGCTAAGCTGCAGCAGATGGAGGGTTAGAAGATTTTCAAGTTAATCATTCTACTGCTTGCTAAAAATCTTGTAAATGTGATGTCAGATTATCTTTAAAATTAATACATTTCAGGGTTTTATTCACCACATCAAATATGGCTTTAAGTGGAAAGGGTGTCAGCATCACATCAAGAGCTCCACTGTTTTAAAAACTTCCCCAGTATTTAGTGAGACAAGGGCATGACCAAAAAGCATGGTCTAAGTTGGCCAGGAACACTGAGCACCTATCGCGGCTAGCGTAAAACCCAGGATGAATGGCAGCGAGTTTGGCTTCACTTAAGTGGATTCTGTGTAGAATTTGGAATTGTATTAGAGCCAGTCTAGCACATGATGATGAGGAGTGGACCTTACTTAGTGCCTTTCCTAAATTCGTCTCATACAGATCTACGCCAAGTTCCTCCTCCCACATGGTTTTAAATTTATTATGTCTTGGTTTTCTAACGCCATCAGCTAGCAATATAATGCTGAGATAAGTCCTTTGAGACGTTTGTCTCATGCTGTTTCCATTGAAAGGTTTGGATAGGATTAAAACATTTTTTGAGTGAAATGACAGAACTGTAAATATTTGAAAAAGTAATTATTTTGGATGAGTTATTTTTGCATAGGTTGTCAAAACTGTTAAATATGTCATCTTTGTATAGGTCTTTAATTGCTTTTTTAATTATACTGTTCACAAAATTGGGGGTTATTTTAAAACGTTTTATATTAGGAACACCTTGCTCGGACTGAGTTGGGACTAGTTGGGCTGTTGCCTTCAGAACTGCCTTAATTCTCCATGAATTAAACAAGGTGGCAAAATCATTTATCTGACATTTTGGTCCATTTTGACATAACATCCCACACTCGCTGCAGATTTTGTTGGTTGCGCATCCATGATGTGAAATTTTGTTCCACCATATATCAAATGCGATCTATTAGATTGAGAATGTGAAGGCCACTTGAGTACAGTGAACTCATTTTCAAGAAACCTGTTTGAGATGATTTAAGGTTTGGCATGGCACATAGAAGAAGGGCTGGCTACACTATGGTCACAATGGGATGGTTATTGACATTGCTCAGATATGATGTAACATTTAAATGATGCTAATGCTTGAAGGAAGGATGGATTCATGTTATTTTATATTGTACGAATTTGGCCCCTACCATCCAAATATCGCAGCAGAAATTAAGTCTTATCAGCTGCTGTACCTCATCTGGTTTTACATGGGCATTTAGGCATGCTCTTCTTTATACCTCGGTTGTAGCGAGTGAATTGAGCTATTGTCGTTTTCTATCAGCTCGAACCAGTCTGGCCATGCTCCTCTGATCTCTGGCACCAACATGGCATTTTTGTCTTTTTGTACCAGCACGCCAATCACTTAAATTACAATTTTTCCACATTCTGATGATCAGTTTGAACCTTTAACGTATCTACATAGATCATGCATAAATGTATAAAGTTGCTGCCATGTGGTTGGCTGATTAGACATTTGCGTTAATGAGTAGTCGAACCAGTGTACCTAAAAGTGTCAAATGAGTGTACAGTCATTTATATTTTTTTCTTAAGTTACCTGTTCAGGGATGTTAAAGTCAGTAATTGCATATATTTTACAATGTTTTATAATCTTTTAATATTGTCATGTTGTCAGTACATATTTCAATGCCTACTTACGGTCCATAATTGCATTTTAACCTGTATTTTATACTTTCAAAATCTTAAGAGGCATCCTGAGCAAACTTTTGCTCACACACACACACGCACACATGCACACAAACACACAAACAAACATGCATCCATCCACATATAGGCTTCTTGTAAATGCTTTCCCAAGCCCAGTGCCAAGAACTCCATCAGACTCAAACATTCTCAGCAAGCACCCTTCATTAGAGAATGCTTGCCATTCAGTATCCCCTCTCTTCCCTCTCTCCCTCTCCCTCTCCCTCTCTCTCTCTCTCTCTCTCTCTCTCTCTCTCTCTCTCTCTCTCTCTCTCTCTCTCTCTCTCTCTCTCTCTCTCTCTGTCTCTGTCTCACTGTCACACTCTCTCTCTTTTTCTCTGTCTCTCTGATTTTCTCTCTTATGTGTTCTCACTCAGTTTCTCGCTCTCGCACTCTTTACACTTTCTCTCAGCACCATGAATGAACAATGGATGCTGCACATGAATTGAACCCTCAAACTCTGTGTTTATCCAACTCATGTGTTTGTGTGTGAGCTAGATTCCTCAGAGCAATTAAAATTCCCCCATTGCATTACACTGATTGGGAACAACAACAAAGGGACAAGACCTTCATACACAGTAGAGCTAAAACACATGAAACAGAGATGATTTAGGCTGATAGATCATTATTGATCTTGTTACACGTTAGAATAACACAGAGAATAACTTTATACTTTGCTGTATATACAGTATTTGATATAGTACACTGAAGGTGTGCTGGTAGTGTATCAGCAAACATCTGAGCCACAGTATGTGTAGATTCAATCTCATGCCCAAGAAGTTAAAGTACGCTTACAAAAATAGGGTAATAATCGATTAATTGGTAATTGATTAATTATTATTTTTGTGAGTAATATAATGTTGGAACTAGTATTAAACAGTATTATAAAGTACAACTAAAAAGAACCAAGAAAAAGAGAGTTCCATCCTTCAAGAGAGTAACATCCATTCAGTCTGACTTTGACTAACTAACTTTATACCTACTCATCCATGCAGATATATGATTAGTCAATCATGTGGCAGTCATACAGTTCAAAACATAATTTACATTAGTGGATGTTCAGAAAGCTGAGGCTGCAGTGGGCACAGGCTCTCCAAAACTGGACAACTACAGTCTGGAAGAATGAAGCCTGTTTTGAGGGATCTCAATGGCTTCTGATGCACACAGATGGTAGGCTTAGAATTTGGTTCCAACAGCCTGAATCCACATATGCAACTTGCCTTGAGTCAACAATCCATTTGGTGTATTGGTGTGGGGAATGCTTTTTCAATACTAAGCTCAGTAATCAAGTATAATAATTTGAGTATTATTGCTGACCATGTCCATCCATTCATGGCCACAGTTTACCCATTTTCTGTTTTGTTTCCAGTTATGAAAACCCATCATGTCACAAAGCAAATGTCATCTCAAAGTGATTTCTTGCACATACCATGAAAAACTGAGACTGTTTTGAAAGCACAGAAAATCCCTTAGTAGGTAGTATTAATATAGTGCCCCTAATACAGTGTTTGGTCAGTGTAAATGGACTCATAGACATACTCTCGTATAAGCCTACTGTGATGCAATTTATTGTAATAACAAGAATTTGCTATGTTGGCCACCTATGTTTTTAAGTGAAATGTTTTCCTCATATGTGCTTAATTGCATCAAGTACAGGCAGTGGAGTTTCTTAGCTTTCTATGCAGTGTAACAGTAATAGTCTTACCTTGATACTACTACATCCTCTTACGCAATGGTAATTCTGTCAAGTAGTGTCCTGTTGAGAGGTGCTAGGCATGGAAAAATATTCTAATTTTTGACTAAGCTTTTTTGAAATAATCAATATGCAGCACCGGATAAAATAAAAAGGACACTGCAAAGTTATAAATTTCTATGATTTTTATGATTTGTAGGTAGGTGTGAGTGAAAATGATCATTTATTCTATAAATTACTGACAAATTCCGAATAAAAATATATATCCGTAGCAATGACCAGAGAACTTATTAGCTGTAAATTACTAGCTGTAAAAATGGTCAACATAAGAAAGATGGTGCAGTGTTTTCAAATCTCAAGTAATAATAAAATTAATAATACAGGGAGGTCAAATTTGACCCTTGATGATGCCATAACCAGCTGTGGCCTGGAATCCAGAAGAGCTTAAAAGTCCCTGATCTCTGAGTATAAGGAATCTTCCCCATCCATCAGAGCCAGTTGTGGTTATGTGTGTGCTCGTACATATAAAAGGTACACTTAAGCTCAGTTTGTGATTCCTCAAAGGTGAGAAATCTTGAACTTATTAAAGCTACAAATGTTTCTTAGTTGCACTTTTTTATACAATTGCACCGTTTTAGTACAAAATAATTGGAAAATAGCAATGCTACCCAAAGCATTTTATCTTTACTGCTGTTTACTTTATTAGTTTACTCTGTGTAATGTTCAAAAGCCACAGATTACAGGCAGTTGTTTAAGCTTTACTGATTAACTAAATTGACACTCACTTATATACGCACTCCTTTTAGCAGGAAGCCAAAGCTCCACCTTCACATATTTGAATGCCCAGACATGTCATACAGTCTCTGCTACATTTCTGTTTTGGAGAGAGACTGTTTAGCAGAACTATATTTCTTTTCCATGATTATTTAATGCATCATTCACATCAGTAGAAAACCTGTCAAAATGGAAGCACATAGTGGCTTTTGTATCCTTTGTAACATTGTAGCTTTAAATACTGGTGGCTGTCATTTGATGAGGAGACTCACAGTAGGCGATCCATACCATACCTGAGCACAATTGATCCCTAATTGTTTGACTAGTGTGATTGCTGAGCTGTGCTGTGCAAGCGCACTTTTCTCCACCACCAAACCCCCCATCATGTATGATAACGCAAGTGTGCCCATGCCCAGATTGGCTAAGCCCAGTGTGAGCACCAGCAGGGGAGTGGGAAGAGTGGTAAATTGTGTCACATTGGGAGAACAATGGGGTACAATCCATTATAAGATGCAAACTTAGAGAAACATGGAAGACTTACTTGCAGAGTGCGCAAGTACCGGTACTATAAGTAGAATATAACCCATATGTTAGAGTCATGGAGAAATGTCTTGTTGCAGGTCCTGGAAAGTCTGTTGGTTGCTGTGAGTGGAGAGGATTGGTGAGGGGGTGGAATGACAATGTACAAGATGTTTGGGTGGGCTCAACTGAAAGAAATACCACCGCTCTAATACATATATAGTCAAATACAAACTTGGATACTATAGGTACAGTTTGTATAATTCCCAGAAATGTGTCATGTGGGAGTTTGCTCTGTGTTACAGTGAGGTGATTTACTGGAATATTTTTTTTTCTCCTATGATTGTCCTGATAACATTGTTGGTTTTAATGGCCTGTGTGAAAATAGCCTTTTAGTAGCAGTGTTGATAGCGTGTATCTAAGCAAAGTCTTGAGGAATGCAGCAAACCCGGACGGTTTTGACTACAGTGCATGCTAACACTTTGGTTCTGTAAGGTGCACACACAAGAATGCAGAGGAACAGATTTGTCTCATGCCTTTAGCAGATGTCAGACAACTTCATGTGCATTGGCCATGGAGAATATAAATGAGACATAAAAACAAATTAATTCCCAGCAGGGACGACTGTTTCCCTCCTGCCAAATTGAATTAAAAACTTGCATAAGCACTCTCCCTCTCTCTCTCTCTCTCTCTCCCTCCCTCTCTCTCTCTCCCTCTCTCTCTCTTTCTTTCTTTCTCTCTTTTTTGGACCCCCTGTGCCTGATCTTCCGTGTGTTTGACTGTCCTGCTGTTCATTTAGGTTAGCTTGGTATTTATACATTTATGATTTAAACGCTGTATCACAGCATGACGTTTGGTTTTATAAACAGGGTTATAGCTCTGTGTTTATTATTAATTAAAATATTAAAATGCATTGGTTATCCAAAACATTAAAAACATGCACAGACCAAATAAGACATGACGTTGATTATCTTGTTACAAAAGTATTGTTCAGCTCCAGGGTATGTTTAATGGTATGTGAACAGTCAGTTCTTGTACTCAAAGTATTGAAGTATTGGATGTGTAGGAAATGGTTAGGACTAAAGACCTCAGTGAGGTCAGCAGCTGTGAGTACCTGCTGACAGTGGTTCAAAAATACAAACCTGAAACCGGGTATTGGCATCCAGGGTGCTGGCAATGGAAGAAAGTTGTCTGGTTTGAGACCAGTTTTTTCTTTCCATCTTATGCACAGTCAGGTATATGTACAGTATTTTACCTGGGGTAATGGTACCAAGATGCACTCTGTGAAGAAGACAAGCTGGTGGAAGGAGTGTGATGGCATGAACCAGTGCACATGTTAATTCACTAACCTGAGGACCCATGCTGTCAAGATGGGCAAGGATAAGTATGCAAACAAGATTGGCAGGATCTGAGAGGTGGGAAGACGCATATGGAGTCATGTCACGTCCTATATACTCCTGGGCTAGGCACCACAACACTGAAGAGGAAAATGCAGGGTTAAAACTTAAGAGCAGATACCTTTATCGTTACAGTCGATGTCACAAAGCAAGTGGGTGAATTGCTCAAGGACACAACAGTGGCAGCTTGGTAGAGGTGAGATTTGAGCCCTGAACCCTCTGATCCATAGTCCAGCACTTTCACCACTAGGCCAAATACTTATTTAGTAGAGCTTTTGAACATTGCTGAAGAAAACATAAAAGTATTCAGAATCCTATCTGCTATCTTCAGCATACATCTGCATATACTTTTCTCCCTGTAGTGAGAAAAGAACATAAAACCTGTGGTCTCAAAACTTGGCCAGTTATTTATTTCTGGCAATAAACATTTAAAATACGCAAGAGCTCAGATAAACCTTGACAGTGTGGCCAATGCTGTAATATCAACACAACAAGATAAGATTTTAGCAGGTTCACAAACATTTCCTTGCAATTCTATAATAAAAGAATATATAAATGTTTACGAGGATGAATTAGATAGAGTATCTTTACTATTTTAGTTTTTAAGAATTTGCTGAGTTACAGTGCATCCGGAAAGTATTCACAGCACTTCACTTTTTCCACATTTTGTTACGTTACAGCCTTATTCCAAATTG
>JAUZSU010000471.1:0-13885 GCA_034780255.1 Parotocinclus maculicauda
CTAAAATGACAGCCTAAAGAAAGGACGTTTTGAAAGAAATACTAGGAGGAGGGAAACCCAGCCATCATCTTTTTCGAGCAGATGCTGAAGGCATTAAAGCAGAAAATTAAAGCGTTCCGGTTCAAACATGGACCACAGCTCAGTGCAAAAGTCTTAAGCCACCATTAGATGTACCTTTTTAGCAACTACAAGGAAAAAAAAAAAGTTTATTGATTATGGAGTGAAATACAAGCATGCTTATTTTTGGTCCAGTCATGTTCTAGATATAAAAACTTGCTAAAGGAAGTTAATGGTGGCCTAAGACTTTTGCACTGTATATATGGTTTCAGTCATTCAGAAATATAAAGTCTGTAAAACAAAAAGGCAAACAGGTTGAATGCTTAAACACCTTTATTGTGCCCAATCAGAAAACTTCACAACTGCAAGTACACACCAAGCAGACCACAATGAGGTAGAAGACAAAACAGCAGCTGGGCTCGACAGGCTCAGCGTGGAATAAGATGGAGAAAAGTCTGGGTTCTCAATTACACAAGAGGCTGGAAATCCCACGACCTCTGCATTTGGTCTACTAAGGCTCCTAAGGTACATTCAAGTGAAGTTTGGATTTCCATTCAGCAAGCTGCTGCCGAGAACGTCAGGCTCAGGCCCATAGAGATACCTGCTGACGGTCAAAAATAGGTGATTAAAAACCTTCCCCAAGTGCAAATTAAAAAGTGCAACAATAAAACGGTGCAGTCTATGGCCATTCCGATTAACACGGCGACTTGATTCGAAAAAACTTTATGCAACCCAGTAAAAGCAATGCCTCCTCGCGGCACGCACTAAAAATGATCTGGGTTGGTGATAGCGAAGTTACACACAAACCCCTTGTTTTAATGAACAGAAAGTCAGACAAGGGAGAAACTCTCCAGGAAATTGTGGAGGAAGCAAAAAAGGGAAAAAAACAAACAAAACCTGAGCAAATTAAAAAGCCAATCGTTAAATTTGTTCAACCTTTCTTCCATGTCATGACTTAAAACCGTTTTATGTAAAAATTAGTAAAAAAAGAACTGCGTAAAATGTATGGTAGATGACGTTTGGGTTTCATCATGAATCTGTTTCAGAAGTAAAAAGCCCCCGCTAACTGCAATGGGAAAAGCAGCTAGAAAGGAATGGAAACCAATTCAAAAGGCACTGTATGGCTTTTGGTTAGTTTAACATGAAGTCTGCCATGACTATCCACAAAAACTGGAACTTAATACTTCAGAGGGGAAAAAAAAAAAATACTAAAATGAAAAAAATCTGAACCATGGCCTTAATCTCACCCCAAAAACCTAGGGGGACTTTCCGAAAAAAAAAGTGGGCCCCTTCAAACCCATCAAATCACTGTGCAAAGTGCCAAAGTGAACAAGCCCCAAAAAAAAAGTGCCAACGTGAACTTTCTACAGCGATTGCGCAGACCCACGTCCCCGTGGACGCCTGCTGCAGGCCTGGCGCTGGATCCGTGCCCAGGGAGGCGTGGTGCGGTGCAGGCGTAAGCGCGGTGATGCCGCGCCGACCGAGGCCTTTAGCTGGACTCCCGGTTCTTCTGGTTGCGCATCAGAGGGCGGTGGTTACTCAAAATGTCCATGGAGTGCTGCCAGTGCCAGCATGAGCGACAGTAGTACTTGAAGCAGGCCTGTAGGACGACACGGGCATCACAGCAGACGGTTCAAACCCCCGGGGCCAGTGCCCGTAAAGATTAAGCGCCAAAATGCAACGTTTGAAGTCAGGAGTAGCTCCTAGGGTCACTAAATTAAAGCAAAATCATTTACCTGGTCTCTGCAAAAGAAGGGTCCAGGTTGACGGCTGCACACCTGGCACATGGAATCCTCCAAGTACGGGTCAATCTGGACCTAAATATCAACACCGTCAACCGCCGGGCAAATACCCGCACAACATTAGGCAAGAATCACGCGCTTCAAGTACCTTTTTTGTGAATTTGGGGGTCTTGATTTCGACAAACGCAGCACTAACGGCCTTCAGGTAACTGCGCTGATTGTTAAAGGTCACGCGTCCGGACCCTGAGCAGGGCACAACGAGGGTCCGTCATATCCCACAGGTTAAAGACTACAAAATGACTGAAGCCAGTGGTGTTTAAGCTCACCGATGGGGTATTTATGCTTATCGGTGTCGATCCCTGCATACATGACCCCTCCAAACAGGTCGTTCATGATACTGGCCAGGGCTTCGGCGTTCAGCATGCCATGCAGCGCTCCCACAAACACCGTATTACTGGGGTCCAGTCTTTGGGAGGGGCAGCGCACGTAGTTACTGTCCGAGATCACCCACGGGATTACCTGCACCTGAGGGAGGGACAGAGGGCCAAAACAAAGCAACGTTTTAAATCCTGAACAAAAGAAGTGCATTTTGATCTGGCAGCTTCAAACTACAGGCGAAACTCTGGACACCCCTGCCCTTTAAATCGACTCTCCCTTGTAGCCCGGCGGGACCGATACCAGGTAAATTGAATCGCTTACATCCTTGCAGCGCATCCTCCTGCTGGACATTTTGAAGTAGTACTCGAAATAGCCCTCAGGATGGAGGAGATCCTGAGAACAGGCCTGCAGGAGAGCACGCACAGACTTCTCCGACTCAAACACCAGGTACACGTAACCTACGAAAACAGGGGGAAAAGCATTTAAACCGTACTTTAAAAAGCTTCTGGAAAGATTCAGTGGCAGCCTGAAATTGTGCCGAGCTTAGTTTGTGCAGGGGCTCCAGTTTGGGGATTAGGAATTGAAGCATAAATGCTAAAAAAAAAAAACAAGGTCAAGAAGGTCCTACACAAAACTACATTAGGGCTGTCAGATTTCAACCTGCGTTACTGACTGGAAGAGAAGCCCAGCTCTTCATCTGGGTTGCCTGAGCCGAGGGTCATGCAGCAAAAAGTGTGGATTTAACTTCATAACAGTGCAGTCAGAGAGCAAACAAACCTTGGCTCGTTGGAGACGTGTCTAAGGGAAGTTATTCTCCCACAAAAATCTACATCAACTCTAAACATGCAGTGTGCCATGCTGTGGTCTAGTAACACCCATTTCAGAATCCATGTGCTCCTCACCCAACTGTCCGTGCCAGCCTCCTCCAGTGCAATGGAATAAGTTTAATAACCTACCCGTTGGTTTACCTTTTGGCATGTTACCTTTAGGAGGGCAGCGAGGATGCTTTCCATCCTTACCAGGCCACTCCACGCTGAGCGGGCCGTAACAGTTAAACGTGTTAATGAGTCCGGCTAAAAACAGAGCACACTGTAAAAAAACAGCACGATCCAGGGATCAAGCTAAGACTTCTAAATCCAAAGCGTCTTACCCTCGGTTATGTCCCATGGAACGCCTCCTAAGAAGACCTTGCAGGAGTAGACGGGATTTTTGTAGTTCCTGGAGGGAAGCTGTCCACTCCATGTGAACGTGGCTTCGTTAATCGCTGGGAGATCAGAACCATGCTTAAACACTACGGCCATGGAATCTCTGGACATATAAAACCCAAAGCGTCGCCTACCTGCAGCCTGTCTATGAAGACGAGCCTCCCGCTCGATGCTAAACGGGCCGTCCGGGGCCTCGAGCAGGTCCCAGTTGGGCCAGACGGAGGCTCCAGGCCAGCGACGGGAGACGCTGCTGCTTGGGGGAGCGCTGGGTGGAGGAGTCAGGGGGGAGCTGTCGTGATCCAAACGCGAGCCTAAACTGAGCTTCAGTGGGTCTTTTTGCATGCTGGACATAAAGGGCAGGGACGGGGAGATCCTCAGAGACGACTGGACAAAGAAAAGGAATCAAATCCTGAACACAAGGATATGCTTACGCATCGTGATCATAATTTCAATTACAACGTGCTGTAGAGCATGAAAAACATCCCTAACTTTATACTCAACGATCATGCCCAAAATATGCCAACACTGCGGTGGATTCAGTATCCAAAGCATAAAACCATGAGGTCCTAACTCACCAGCAGGTCCGAGAGATGATCCGAACCGGAGCTGAAGCCGCTGGTCTCAGAATCCACAGGGCTGCTGGAGTGCGAGCCGAGCAGGGAGCGTGAGTTCAGACGCGCTAAGGCCGGGAACTTCTCCAGGAAATCTGAAGGCCCAGTGTTGGACTCGCTCGAGGTAAAGCCTTGAGGTTTGCTCAGGAGCTGGCCTAGTGGGCTTCCCAACATCCCAAGCACTGCAAAATGGTGTTAGGGTAAAAAAATTTTTTTAAATAAATAAAAAAAAATGAAACAATCCTCATCAATTTAGCTTATACATGCAACAATTTTTTTGGTCTGAACTTTTACTTTGTTTGTATAAAGTTTTAAACCATGAACTCAATTAAATCTTAATTTACAATTGCACCCTCCGCATTTAAAAAAGCAATTACCACAGCTAAACCAACTACGAGTCCATCAAATATTTGACGACGGTCAGTGACCAGATTTGAAATACAAACTTCTAATGCAATTTAGAAACCTCAGGCAACCGCGAAGAGGTCCCACGATAATACAAGTCAGAGTGCAAAGTCTTAATTACTATATAAAATACTCCATAATAATCAAGAGCAAATCTTCCTCAGACTCTGCACTCACTTGAGGGGTTGCTGTTTGGGGCGGCTGACTCCGAATCCTGGCTGCTCCATGGCCTGTCCCAGCCAGATAAGCTGAGCGACTGCAGGCCCAGGCCCAGCTCGGTGACGTCGGGCAGAGCTCGTGACGACTCCTGCCCGCTGCTGGGGAAAAGCATCCTGCTTCGGACGGCACACAGATCGGGATCCGCACGCTCTGTAGACACAGCCGAGAGGGAGAAAACAAGAGGTGTGTACGCTCTGCATTAGCCGCCGGGTATTAACAGCCTGATTGAACGCAGCCTCTAGACCGAGCACAGCGGCTCCCTGTGAGCTCCGTCACCCAATGAGTCTGCAAGCTGCGCTAGGCCGCTGCAGATGCCATGCAGTGACATGTGACGGAGGCGCCGACGGCCTCTCACCCCGACGCTAACGGTACGGGCTCGTCTCAGAGCTCCACTACCAGATTCCTGTCAGATTCTCCAGCTGGGCGACGGCATTCGAAAGCTGCAGTCCTTGGACCGAGGGGAGCAAAACAGAATCCCTGCAAGCTCGGGATCAGGGACGGCAGAGCTACCCGCGAGTCACAACTACGGCAGGCGGACTTGAAACAATGCGCGAGCCGCACCATCCTCTCCAGCCTGGACGCCATCCAGAGGCTCCGGGCCTGATTCAGCAGCCTCAGTGCGGCTTGATGTTGCATGACCAATGCAGCACTCGCTCAGAATTTGCATGAGTAATGCCCCAGGGGGGTGGATATACACCATTTATTTATTTATTATTTTTTTTAAAGAGCCACACAGCTATCAGAGCAATTAATCTTCGTTACTAAAGAGCGACAAGGGCAAAACCATTTAACTTTATTCTTTTAATTGGATCCTAAAGGCGGCCAGTAATAAGTGGGTCACATTAGCACATATCAAAAATACAGAGCCGGGCCAAAGTTTGGGAACTTGAGTCACACTTAAATGCTCAAGACTCACTCAACTGACATTAAAAAGCAACTCAAGACCCCTTCGTTTCCCGGTTTACATTTCCAGATGGTCAGGCGTCCAGGGGTTATTAAAACACGGCCCAAATGCACCGAGAACTATTCGATTACCCAGCATGGAGTCACGTTTGGTCTTGGCACTGGGCGTGGTGCACACCCCGGTGAGGTCCAGAGAGTTACCCAGCATGGTGTTCATCCGGCGAAAGATGTCGGCGTTGCTGCACGTGGACAGGGCTGGAGTCTCCGAGTCCCAATGGTTGAGGCCTCTAGGATTGTCCCTCTAGGAGACAAGGTAAAGAGGTCATGGCACAAGTTTATACAAGGTTTACCTAAAGCAGAAATCACATGAATGCTGTGGGGGGATTCAAACTCGACCCCAGTTGTGTACGTTCAGGTCATGGTCACACAGAATTAAAGCTCATGAGGTCCTGCTCCTGAGTTTAGGGTTATTTCTCATAGCTTTGTGGAGGAGAAAAAGCTCCAAGGTTAAGAGAGAACCCAAACAAACCACAGTTTTGTTAGCAAACCAAAAATCAAACCTAGCTCACTTTCACTCACAGCTTCCGACACAAAACCTGCTCCAAAACTCCCCTCGGTTTTAGAAAAGGTTTAAGAAAAGTCGTACGCAAAATGTTTACTCGGCTAAAAGTGCCACGCGGTGTGCTGTGAATATCATTATTGTCTGATTAAACAGATTAAGTCTCATTTAGAGAGGAATTAAACCCTGTAGACGTGGCTGAACGTTACCAAACACACTCGGACCGATTGCGCTTTATAAAGTTGCGTAATGGCCACTTTAAAGCAGCAGTCGGCTTGACGTCATAACCCGCACTTATTTCGATGGGCCTGGGTTCGAGGGCCCGAGTGCACGAGGCTGTCCTATAGAAGGCCTTATTACGAACAACAATTCGACACGAGACATCACACGAGCGCAAACACCCGACTCCACTTGAGCTGCCCTTTATTAGCAGGGTGGGCACAAACCGGGCTTCTCGGTGCAGGCCAGGTTCGTGCACGCGCCACGAGAGCTACTCACCAGAGAAAACGCCATGGTGAAGATGATGAAACAGAACAATGTAAAACACTTAACCAAGTGCGCGCTCTGTCCGCCCGTCTTAAAGGACTTTTCCGGACCCCCCGGGCTCATTAGGAAAATCTGCCCTCCTGCTGGGTTCACCGAATCGACCAATCAGAGCACGCCTAATTGGTTAACGACGAGGCGCACGTGCCGGTCTGCTGATTGCGTTGCGTTAATGTCGGGTTTTTTTGGTTTTGTGCTTTCGAGTACAGCAAAGAAAACAATAATCCGGTTTGAATACCGATTTAAAAGTTGAATTAAGGCTCATACAAACCCAACTGTGTACAAGGTCAATAAAAAACTCCTTTTAAAACCCACATTAAATAGAATAAACTATAAAGACAAGATACTTAACCATTTATCAAACAGATTAACTATAGTGCTTTTTGCAAATAATAATAATAATAATAATAATAAATTTATTCATAAGCGCCTTTAAGGACACCCAAGGACACTTTACAATTCAAGTAAAAACACTATCAAACAAAGTACACCACAGATACAAAAAAGAAATTAATATAGGATACATTTAGAAATAAATAAAGATTAAAAAATAAATAATTAACCTGTAAATGGCTTATCAACTTAAACTTATTTGGAAACGCAATTTCAAACAAGTATGTTTTTAAGTGGTTATTGACGAGCATGTACGGAGATACAGAGGGGTTGAGTTCCATAACTGTGGACCAACAACACTGAATGCTCTCATTTTTAATCTGACGCCTGCAGGACGTTCCGAAAGTGTTGGGACGGGGTGAACAAAAGACTGGGAGAGCCTTTTGGAACATTCCACAGGTCACTACTAATCTATGCAAGTAAGCAGCAAGGCCTAAAAACCAACACTGAATGCCCGTGAACTTTGATCCGTCAGGTGGCAGTGCATTAAAAACAGGTATCATTCTGTAATGGATATGATTAGGAACCTGTCTATTACTGATAATGTGTGGCGGATTATGTAGAGCAAAATACGACAACAGAGACCCTGGACTGTTGAGCCAATAAAGTCGCGAATCAAGCAAAAATGGAAAAAAGTTCCATCTACAAAGCTTCAACAATTCCAAACACTTAGTGTTATTAACAGGAAAGGTGATGTGACACAGGGGTAACCACGCCCCTGTCCAAACACTTTTGGAACGTGTTGCAGGGATCAAATTCAAAATGAGTGAATATTCGTAAAAAACAATAAAGTTTGTCTATTTGAACTTTAAATATCTTGGCTTTGGTTGAACATGGGCTGAAAAGGATTTTCAAATCATCCTCCCAACTTAATTGGATTATGTAACTGGGGTTATATGAGCTTATTTTAATCATAAATGTTAAAAAAGCTTTTAATTATTAATCAGATTTCATTCCAAATATCAAGTCAACAGGACAATCTGTATTTAACAGTTATCTTTTATTATTTATTCTAAAGTTGGCAAAGTTTACACTCATTTATACAATTAAACATTAACTTAAAGAAATGGCACATGGCCAAAAACGTATGTATTTTATTAAATAAATATGAAAAGCGTTCGATTTTGAGAGGTTTCTATAGAATAGAAGCTTTACTTTGAATTAAATATTTAGGTTATTAGGTACAGGGGGAAAATAAGAGCAGGTGGGGCGTTTATTTTCTGTAAATCTGTAAAATAATGCTAGCAATACCAGCATTTGACCACCAGATGGAAATAAACACGTTCTCTCAATTTGGGGACCGAGCTCGAATCCAGTGCTGGTGGAGTGATGCAGTTGCGTTTCACTGCCACTTTAAAGACGCCAACTGACCTGATGCGCGTCTTTGGAATGGAATAGATTATATTCTCTCTCTCACACACACACACACAAACAGAAAGGGAGCCAAACTGTAATGCATTAACATTTTAATACTGCATCAAACAACGTCCATCTTACAGGTTTTATTTTACAAATAAATTCCAAATGTCAGTATTAAGCAAACAGTCCACGTTAAAACCGCTATTTGGCTTTCTACAGCAATCGAAGGTTAACGAGCAAAATCTGCCACCTGCCCTATTAGATTTGGACCAGAACCACAAATCTAACAAAAGAAACGCAAGAGAAGAAGCAATAAACAAACAAAAAGAAAAAAAAAAAAGAAAAGGTCATTTTGCAACTTATTTAATTGCATAAATACTTTCCTCCCCGTGCCTTCCCGTTTAAGGAACGATCAAGCTTGGAGGGCATGAGAAAATTAACAGTCGAGCTGGAGCAAGCCGTCCGGGCCGTCCCAAAATCAATCCCCTCAAAACAACGAGCCGGCTGGTACGTTACATCAAAACAAAAAGGACTCGGCCATCAAATGCAAATAATCAGGATTACACCGGGGCGACGGAGGAAAACACCTGACGGGGTAGGGTAGGGCGGGGTGAGGGGGGCACACGATACATTTATCTTGTATGGGGGGGGGGGGGGACCTACACGGTCAGGTTCAGAGCCTAAAAGAGAAGCAGCCCAAACCAAAAATCTCCTTATTCAAAAACAAACATCCATAACACAACCAACTCTTAAGTGCTAGTAGGGACGGTCTGAGCATCCTGCACGATACCAAGACGTTCTGGACCTCTTCGTGTTCTAGCTCCTCCTTCACGTCGCACCCATGAGCCCAAAGAGCGCCCTCCTGAATTTCCGACAGGCTGCAGTGGGCTCACGCCATCTGTAAATCCACAGAAACAAGTCATTTCACAATCAATTCCTTCACATTTTCTAATCAAGACAGGCTACAATCTTCAAACCGAATGCAAAATGTCAAAGCTTTCCGCAACTGCACTTCTCGAACACCAGAGGGCGCCAATCCAAGCCTAAATGTGGCACGAATCAACGCTTTCAATCATTCATTATTAAAATGATTTGAAAGTTTTTTTTTTACAGTATTAAACTAATAGCAGGGGACTATCTTTTGTAAACAAGTACACATTTTTAATGATTTTATTCGCATCTTTTGCACAGTTTACCACTGGGCAGAAACAAAGAGTCTTATTGTAGGAACGCAATCATGAATTAGTGTCTCGAAAACCGATTCATGAGCAGAGTGCATCATTACACCAGCCCCCCCCCCCCCCAACTCTAAGGTTTTGCTCAAGGACCCAACCGTGGCAGTGCCAGGATTTGACCCCTGAACCTTCTGCTTCACAGCTCAGTACCTTAAATCACTAAACCTCTAAACCAACCAGAGTTTCAAAGCAAGAAAATCAGTAGAAACTTTAGTATACATACACCATCTTTAACAGAACTGCCTCGATTTCCATCCAGGTTGGGAGGACTCGGAGGACGCTGGATACCAGCGCATCTACAAAATAAATACATAAATAAAAAGAAGGAAAATTAGTCGTTTTGCGATGAATGACTTCTAAAGGAATGAGATCTCACACCATGAAACAACAGCCATTTCAGACAAACACACGTTATATAAACACACTCCGGTCAGGACTGTCTAACCGCCACTGCTGTGAGATCAGGCGCTGATGCCGGACAGAAAAGTTAAGGTCAGGGCTCTGTGAAGGCCACTTAAGGTCTGTGAGAAGAACAGGTCTTTCAGATGGGTTGGGAAATCTATCAGCACTTTGTAATCAACTGGCTCTTGTAGAAACGTTTCGGGACAAGGATGTGGGAGCGCTCCACAAGGACACGGTCTCAGCCAGACCTTCCTATGCCCAGGCACTAAAATAAAACGTCTGTCCGACAAGCTGAACAAGATTTATACCGTACACAGTGTAAGGTGACAAACCTAAGCGACAGTTACGAGGTCTGCTTATTTAACTTTTTCTGGGCCCTTTCCACTGACTGGAGTGCTTTTTTCCCCTGAATCTGGCAACCTCAGAATAAAAAGGATCCTCCTTTTCTGCCGTTATCAGATTAAGTGCATCTCACACAGTCATGTTCAGGATACAAGTTTGGGCTAGGTGCATGTGGTCACTTAACCAGTCCCTGGCACTTCTAGGGTTAATATTCATGCTGGGTTTCATTCTTAACAGCTGTAACTTAAACACGTAGAATTGTCACCTGAGCATGAAGAGCAGCGGCAGCAGCAGCGGGGTAGGTAAAGGCAGTGTGGGGTAACCCGGGGCTCAGCTCTGCTGCATACAGGGGGTACGGAGACCAGGCTTCTGGAGATGCAGGAATCAGTGCTGCCCCAGTCAGGTCATCTAAGAAACACGCAATCATCGGTACGGGGACTTCATTACCCACAATGCCTCAGCACATACCCAGATTCTGTACATTGCGAAGGTGGAGCTGAAAATCCTGTCACTGTATAGATTTTATTTGCATACATGTACATTTGAAGGGCGAGTGACTAAACCGAAGCGAGTGAGACCGACACCTGAACACTATGTGCATATGTGTAAAAGTCGCTGACATGGCAACCGTCTGCAGAACTAATACCGCATGCATGTGGCAGACGAGATTGGCTCGGACCGTGTCTGATCGTCGTGTTCGTATCTTGGTGAGCGTGTGACCGTGGACTTACATGGATCCCGTGCTATGAAGTGTGCTCCTAGAGCTGGGTGGATATTTGTGGGGTTTGGAGTGCCCATCAGCTTACTCTTTGCCATCTTCGTGTTGGCCTTCGCAAACTCTAATCGGAGGGTCTGCGGGTTTTCAGGGTCAAAGCGAACCCCCTGCGGACACAAGGTGAGGGATTGAGTAACAGGGGTAGGCTGTGTGTGAAGCTGGTGCCCACATGCAGGTGAAGCCTTCTACAAGAGCTCAGAGAAAAGCTGCCCTACATAAATAAATCAAAAAGGGTCCAGGGTCTATCATGGTACGGGGTCGGGTCAGGACCCTGGGTAAAGGTCATTTACTCTTGTGATGCAGCATTAATGCAGAAAAGTACACAGGGTTCGGGTTCCTACTCCCGTAATACAAAGGGTCCAAGTGTAAGCGGACTCCGGTCAAGTCCATCTCAAGGCCTATAAAGAGGTAGCTGTGCCAGGAGGTGCTCCCCCCCCAGGCACCTCCTCCCTTCTATACAGCAACCGCAGCGGTGGGCACCACAATGAACGCGGGCACGAGGGGGGGTGGTCACTGCAGTTCAAACGCATTCCCCTTGAGCCCAGATGGCAAAACTCTTACACAATGCATAACAAATCCATAATGCACAGCCTCCCTGCTGTCCACGTGAATAATTTAAGGTATTGCTCACGTTTAAGGCGTCTTTCGCCGCTTCAGCGCCAGATCGGCAGTTAAAGGTTACAAACCCAACAGGCTGGAGGAGAAGAAAAAAGCAAAAAGCTGGGTTATGAGGATTGAAACCAAATTATATAGGAGTAGAGTAAATATTTTTAAACAGGTCGAGCCTCGGTTTTTCAGGACGTAAGAACATATTTGGGTATCTGGTATCAGTTATTTAAGTCATATCTTGTGGGCTGTCTGTCTACACAACTAATTTATTCACTAACATGCTGCAGAAAAAATAAAATAAACATAAAACAGCAGTACAGCCTCAGAGGGCAAACCATTTCAATAAAAAAAGCACTGGCACTCAAACCCAGGTCTGGGGAGAAACTAAGTGACAGCAGAGCCATTTTGTAACTGATACCAATTTTAAAATACAGTCGACCTTATTTAAAACTTACCACCTGTAAAATGTCATGCCATTTTTTTACCCTCTTACCCACCTTTACTGAACTTCAAAATCGAACCAGAGACAAACCTACTGTTTTAAATGTATAAACATGATTACTTATTGACCATCATAGGTTTAAAAGCAGATCATTCAGAGTCAGGTCCAAACCAAGATAAGATCAAAAACTTCAGATAGGAATTCCACCCCCAAGTCTCACCTGCTTTGATGTTAACTTAATCAGTGAACCTTCATAACCCTGGGAAGAAGAAAGAAGGGCGTCATTAAAAAAAAAACAGGGAAAATTATTCCCCATATAGCTGGATTTCCACTTAATCAGCCATTCTTTAGTGCAACTATTTACCATTTAACATGAAACACCAGAAAATAGAACTGAAAACGGTCATCACAACATCGATACACTTTGAACGTAGCGTTTTAGATTCATGAAAACATTTAGGACAGTACCGTACAGTCACTTATCCTAACCTTTACCATACCGGGTTTTTTTCGTCCTTCTAGTTTCTGCCAGCAGGTGGCGCACCAGTTTACGGTCATTCATGAGTCCTATTTTTTCACATTAGAATGAAACGTGGCCCTGATAAACGAATCCAATCTGAATAGGTTCTCAGATTTGACCACATGGTTTAATATCAGCTTCACACCCGACAACTGGTTTAATGCAACCGTGATTAGATGTGTGATCAAAAAGCAGGATTAGGACTAGATCTTAACTCCACACTTACCTTAAATGGTCTGAACAGGAGATAAAGCTCGCGAGGTTTGATATCCGTCGGCAGGCCGCTAACAAAAAGCGTTCGTACCTGGAGAACGAGACGTGTGCAGGATTCAGTTCACAAACTAATTCATTTAATTATTTAAACTCAAGTCAGCCAGATAACTAACCAGTTAACCAGGATTACATCACTAGTAGGTAACCAGTGTTGGCCTGAACATTATTCATTTAGCAGACGCGTTTATCTAGAGACACTTACAGCCTCTACGGTCACAAAAACATGGGTCAAGGATTTTGCTCAAGGACAGTGGCAGCTGGGCAGAGGTGGGATTTGAACCCAAGACCTTCAGGTCCAGAGTGCAGTACCTTCAACACTGAGCTACCACAGCCCATATGTGCACACTGCCGAAAACTAGACTGTTGGATAATACAGCTTACATATGAAACGGGGGAAAAATAAAAACATTATTAAATAAGGACCAATGAACAGCAATATAATTTCTAAATACACAAGTAAAAGCGAGTAATGTATAGTAATATACACTGCAGTGCTGAGCAATGATTGATGCAAACATCCCAAAAAAAGTCTCAAAACAAGTGCTGACTCTAGTTTGTAAATATTTAAAATCATTGACGTACCACAGATTTGCTGGCAGCCCTTCGCTCAGCGTTATTGATATTTGGGAACCTCAAAACGTCCAAACGTCACATCAGTTGTGTTGTGTGTGTTTTGGTACTACAGAACCAGACTCCAACCCTCCAGATTAAATTATATATCTAGATTTTAAAACTGTCTCACTAAAAAACATTTAAGGCAAGTTTTTTTTTTTTTTTTTTTTTTTTTAAAGTTGGGTGAAGAAAGGTTAATTTCTTACTTGCCTTTAGATCATTACACGGTTTCACAATATGAACTTGACTGACTGGTTAACCATTTATTTAAAAATTTTATATATATATATATATATATATA
>JAUZSU010000471.1:16365-29484 GCA_034780255.1 Parotocinclus maculicauda
TAGGACAAATTCTTCCCCAGATTAGAAAGTAAATGTGCTTTCTGTATTGAAATAGTTTGTGGTAATCACACTTACACCACAGATGTGTTAGCTATAGAGCAGGAGAAAAAAGAAGTCCTTGGAGGCTGCAATGTACCACAGACAGTGAAGTGCTAATTTAATCCCTTAATCATGACATTCTGTGCTGCATGAACTCAAATTTAGGGACAATGTACTCAATATGTATCTGTAATAAATGTGTGAATGTAATTAAGGTCAACCTGAACTTAATAAACAAGTCATATTTATGTAATGTATTGTGTCCTTTCAATGTGTCACTATTGTGACTAAAGACAATAATATAGGGGAAACAATATCATTTTACAAGGAATAGCGTCCTCATTAAGTGGGCTAGGGTATCAGGACTGTGGTCTGATTAAATTCTATGATTCCTATCATCAGCACACATGTAAACAGATCGCTCCTGTAAACTGACACTGGTTCTCCTGTTTAAAGTCGGCCCTCGGTGTGATTAAAGGAAACTACAGTTCCATTCAACCATGTCTCTATCTACTACATATGTAATGTATGTGTGATTACCACAGACAATTTTATCACATGTACTCAGAATATGAAAAAAACTTACATTTTAATTAGTCCTCTATTACTCCTAGGGAAAGACTTCGAATATTTAACTATATAATGTCAATTAAAGTAATAATGGCAATAACTGTTACATTTTTACAGCATTTAGCAGACACCCTTATTCAGCGATTTGCAACTCATACAGTCTTACAATCCAAGCAATTGCGGGTTAAGGGCCTTGCTCAAGGGCCCAACTGTGCCAGCTTGGCAGAGGTGGGATTTGAACCCTGGACCTTCTGGTCCAGAGGCCAGGACCTTAACCGCTAGGCTACCACAGTCCCACAAAACAGATAACTGTTGCACATACTATTAGATGAACTATAATATATTTTAGCAGTAAACTTTTCTTTGCAAGAGATCAAAATTTGGTCTGAACACAGAGTAGTGGGGTTAAATCTTCATTTCCAAGTAGTGAAGATGTACGTTTAATGAGTTAATAACTGCTCTTTAACTAATTTTCTCAAAAGGCTACCAAAGAGTTTCCTTTAAACCAGAAGGTTAACAAGCAAAAAGGTGCTCAAGAACAAACTGTTAGACTCCTGCTATAACGTATGGGTTTTTGAATACCGTACACCGCTATCCAAACCGCTGTCTCTCACTAAAACACATTCCGATCGAAAACTCAATCTAACACAACCTACAAAACCAATAAATGTTACTGCACTGTACACAAATACAAGACGAGGATGAGAGAAACCCTGACTCATATGCAGAAACAAGCCGGAAGAGCCAGTCAGGACATTTCCAGTTCCCTAATTAATAAGCTGCCACGTATTGAAAGTAGGTAAGGAGATTAGATGCTGGAATGAGGTGTGTTTTTTCATAAAGGAAATCATGTTTACTCTATCAGAGTGTTTGCTGTCTGAACAATTTTCTGTAAACAAGGTAAATGCAGCAATATAAAATTGATACAATGTATAATCCAAGAAATTGTGGGTTAAGGGCCTTGCTAAAGAGCACTGCAGTGCCTTTAATTTTTATTGATTGCCCAGCCCTGTGTTTATGTACACTTTAGGCATAGTTTAGGTGTAATTTATGTATACAAATTAAATATATATTTCAACAAAAATATGCAGCAGCAAATGGTATGATCCACTTTCTCTCTCCTAGTGTTTCCCCTACTCAAAAAGTCCAAAACACTGTAAAATAACGTAAGCAGAACGTAAATATAATGTCAGCTTCCCTAAAACTCCTAGAATCATCCTGGAACCAAATCTGGTTGTTTGGTCTTACCAAAAGCTAAGTGGGTTACTTATCTGAGCTCTTTTATGGGCTAATGGGATCTTTTTATCTATTGTTGTATAATTTAGTGGTCTAGACATTTTGAGCCCTACATTGCTTTGACAATATGTACCTATTATAATTGTATGTACTATTTACTGTCCTATTTAAGTCCTAACAGTTGCCCTTAAACTTTCATTCTAAATGCTATTACTCTCTTTTCTGTGGTAACAGATAAACGTTGGAGTGTTCCTTCAGTGTACACTTTAGCTTAAGGTGCCGGGTTAAACATTTGAGCGTGTTGCCAAACGCCTGTTAATTATCTTATCCATAAATCATTAATGGCCTCTGACAAAGACTATCTAGAGACATTTTGGTTGTACTCTGGAACAGTAGTGCTTATTAGACAGCATGCATGCTGATGTTTTTGCATAATTCTGCCACATCCCCGTGGAGCTGTGATCCAGACGAAGCTCAGACGATGTTACGCTGCAATCCACAGAACCTGCGTCTAATCAATGATGTAAATTGGGGAATTAAAATTGAATTATCCCGTCTGCATGAAACGGTAACAGATAGAGCATGCAGCATAGACAGGAAACTAGAGACGGTTAATGAGGCGGGAAGGGTTAGTCTCTGTTACCACGGTAACTATGTGAGGACGCTGTTCACAGTCAGGCTTGGCACCAGCTATAGGCGTATCTGCAGAGAGCTGCTGCATCACCCTGAGCCTGCACATCCTCACTGTGCATCGGGTCTGTTACAGTTCTTACATAATCACCTAAACATTGAAACAAATCGGAATATCTGTGTTCTGTAAGCACAGCGTAGCAATCAATGACGATCACGAGAATATCGATCATAGGTTTTGATATCTGATCTCGCGTTTGTGATAGGAACACGTCATAGAATCATATTTATGGCTTTAATATTAATACTTTGCTGAAAACTGATCATACATGGACATGACTAGTATTGATATTTATAGCAAAAAAGAACTGTCCTGTTTTGCCACCTGTTTTAACTTATCCCATTCATCACAGTTGCACCTATGCCTGAATTCAGTGGCAACAAGCAGAAGTAAACCCTGGCCATGGCTAAAGTCAATTTGAGAGTTCTATAAGTGTGCCACACAACCTTCATGTTGCAAGCCCAGGCATCGATTCCAGGTCCAGATGTTTTTGGCAGCTGGCTCATACCTCCAGATCACAGGAGGTGACTAGTGTTAGCCTAATATTTAGTCGTATTTTATTAGCTAAAATCTTTAATGACTGTCTAAACCCTATTTAGACTGGATTCATTCATAGAGGTGACGTGTGACTGATTTTGACTCATTTTCTCAGTGATCTTGCATCTGGACAGAAATAATATTCCCACCTGGCAGGTGAGTGTCTATTAGGCTGGATTTTCCACAAACTCAAATGTTGTCAGACATAACTGGTTAAAAGACCATTATATGCAAATAATGTGACGTATTGTACATATTTTGCATGTTTAAACATAAAATCTGGGTCATGTCTTTAGATGGCATTACATGACCACTATAATCAGTTGGCAGTATCTGGCAGTATACACTCACCGATCGTTTTATTAGATATACCTCCTTGTTTCCACACTAATGTTTTAGTCGTTTCATTTATCATTTAGAAGCAATTTGTAGTTTTACAACTACAGATTGTAGTCCATCTGTTTCTCGACATACTTTGTTTGTCTTCTTTACTCTGTTCTTTAATTGTCAGGACCAGCACAGGTCAGGTACTAGTTGGGTAGGGGATCATTCTCAGCATTGTGGTGACACTGCTGTGGTGGTGTTTTAGTCTGTGTTGTAGTAGTATGAGTGGATCAGATACAGCAGTGCTGCTGGAGTTGTAAATAAGTAATAATATATAATAGAGTGCACAGTGAGTGAACAATGTTTAAAGACTCCAGCAGCACTGGCTTGTCTGATCCACTCATACCAGCACAGCACACACTAATACAATGCAACCACATCAGTGTCACTGTGGTGCTGAGAATGAGCCACTCCCTCAAATAGTACCTGATCTGTGGTGGTCCTATAATTTTATTATTATTCATTCTAATAATAATCAGTGATTAAGATTTAAACCCCGGTCAGTTTTATCTGTATCTGACATGATTATATGTTAAGGCTCGTCATGTGATCAATGCAAAAACTGCTGACAACACAAATACAAATATGATCCTTTAACCCAGCATGCAGTCTCCTATAATCCTACAGTCCACATTGTGCCACACAGTCTGCGTTGGTTCTGCAACAGGGACATGTCCATGCCCAAACATACCCACTGGAACACCACGAATACATGCTGGTGCTTGACCAGTAAACGCTGCAGCACGGCACCTGTTTTCCACCTGTC
Organism: Parotocinclus maculicauda; assembly: GCA_034780255.1. Classification (NCBI taxonomy): domain Eukaryota; kingdom Metazoa; phylum Chordata; class Actinopteri; order Siluriformes; family Loricariidae; genus Parotocinclus; species Parotocinclus maculicauda. The sequence goes on from JAUZSU010000471.1 coordinate 20,589, forward strand.
AGCCAGCTACAGAGACAGGTGCACGCGAGCACCCCTGCACACGCGCCTAAACATCAGCAAACACTTTAATCCGTCAAGGTGTGAGGATCAGACTACTTACCTTGCACAGCGAGCCGCCCCGCCTGGTCTTGAGACGTGCTCCAGGAAGACCTTTTTCCCTTTGCAAAGGTGTTTTTGTGCAGAAAGTCCACTAAGCCACAAGCAGGGGAGAGAGCCAGTTCACCTTTCCACCAGCGCCGCATCCACGTCGGGGTTCGCACTGTCATTCGGTTAAAGGGACGGAAAGTAAACAGTGGCATGAGGCATTCCCTTCTAAAAATATATTCCTGTGGCAGCGCTCAGACCACATCCAACAGGACTGTCCTTTCCAGCCAGGGCGTCAGAACCACTCGTGTGCATGATGTTACATTGTGATCATAATGCAAACCCTGGTACAGCAGCTTAGCTAACCCCGGAGGGCACATCTATGCTTAATGCCACAGTTTATTAATCCCAGTGTCTTGGTTTATGTTAGAAATGCTATGATGTAGGATCTGATTTGTTTAACGCTCATAAAAGAGTCTAGTACCCATGACTCGAATTCACCTAAACGTGGCTAAATGGAGTGTTTTTATGGACACCAAGCTACTGGTGACATCAAACTAGTGACAAAACGACTGCAGAAACTGCAGTATTGTTAGTGTGCATCAGTAGGTACTGACCTGTCTTCTTCTACCCCTCTGGTAATCTCTGCTTAAAACTGGGAGACTAGAACATATTTAATGATAGTGCAAATGATTTTTAATTTATTGCATAACAACCTTACATTAACAGCTCGCTCCTTTGTGCCCCGACCCAACGGAACTCATAAAGTGCCTATGCAAAATACTTGTTTGCGCTTCCTCCTTCTGTCTACAGCAAAGGTGGACCATGACTCACACCTCCTCGCGTTATGTAAAGCTGGTGATTTTTGCGTTGCCCCTTATTCGGGTGTGTAATCCTCTCCGAAAACTGTTCGGTCCGTTCTGAAATAAATGCGTGCCTGTGTGTGTGTGTGTGTGTGTGTGTGTGGCTGTGTGGGCCTGTCCAACTTGCGCATAGGTGTGCTGCTAAGTGAATTGTGCAATCATCTTCACAAACCCTCCAGTAAAGGTCAACAGTTTGGGATTTCTATCATACGTCCGTCTGTAGGTTTCTCGATTGTGTACTGTTCCTCCGTCCAATGTCTGTTCCGTTGCCTCTGCTCGGGCTCTGCTTGTCTAGGCCACAAAGCGACTCCGTGACCCCTTCCTCCATTTCCATGTATTCAGCAGCCTTGTCACCCAGCGTGGACCCAGATGGCGAACCTTTGAACTTTCTAAGGAAGTCTGGGAAATATGGGCAGCCAGGTGGTGGGTACTCAACGGCGGGTGTCTGATCCTCGTTGTCCGTCTCCCGGTGGTAGAAGTAGTTAAAGTTGGACACAATGACGGGAACAGGGAGGGCGATAGTCAGGACACCTGCTATGGCGCACAGTGAGCCGACTATCTTTCCACCCACCGTTATGGGCTTCATATCTCCGTAGCCCACTGTGGTCATGGTCACGACAGCCCACCAGAAAGCATCAGGGATGCTCGTGAACTGTGAGGTGGGCTCGTCGGCCTCGGCGAAGTACACCGCGCTGGAAAACAGGACCACTCCGATGACCAGGAAAAAAATGAGCAGTGCCAGCTCGCGCATGCTCGCTCTCAATGTGTGTCCAAGGATCTGAAGTCCTTTGGAGTGGCGGGACAGCTTGAAGATCCGAAACACCCTGACCAGACGGATTATTCTCAAGATGGCAAAGCTCATGGCTTGCTGGCCATTCCCTTGTTGCTGCGCCAGATCTGTGCCCAGGGTAATGAAATAAGGCAATATCGAGACGATGTCTATGGAGTTCATAATGTTCTTAAAGAAGGCAGTTTTGCTTGGGCAGGCGAAAAAGCGCACAATGATCTCGAAGGAGAACCAGATGATGCAGACGGTTTCCACGATGAAAAATGGGTCGTTGAAGGGCGTAAATCCGTTGTCGGGTCGTGTGGCATTTTTGCCCGGGCTGAGAAATTCTTTGTCGTCCCTGAATTCTGGCAAGGTTTCCAAGCAGAAGATGACTATGGATATCACGATGACCAAGACGGACACCACAGCAATTCCCCTGGCTGGGCTTGAACTTTCAGGATACTCAAACAGGAGCCAGATCTGTCGCTTGAACTCATCCTCTGGCAGAGGCTTCTCCTCTTCTTTCACAAAGCCTTCATCCTCTCGAAACTTCCGCATGGCTTCTTCACCCAGCTCATAAAACTTAACCTCCTCTGAAAATATGTCAAAAGGAACATTGGCTGGTCTTTTTAAGCGTCCTCCTGACTGATAGAAATAGAGAATAGCATCGAAGCTCGGTCGATTGCGGTCAAAAAAGTATTCGTTACGCAGTGGATCGAAGTACCTGATGCGTTTGGCGGGGTCTCCAAGCAGGGTGTCAGGAAACTGGGCCAGAGTTTTGAGCTGAGTTTCAAACTTTAAACCGGACACGTTGATGACAACTCTCTCGCAGCACCCGTATTCGCTGTATACGTTCTCGTATCCGGATTGCGGACGCCTGTCCGTGAGAGACGCCGTTTCTTCCTCGTCCATGGTGTAGACCAAACTGGACCTCTTACTGGACCTCCTGTCCTCCTCCTCGTCTCCTTCGGCTTCGTCCTCCTCTTCGATCATAACGTCCTCTTCAGAACCGAGAAGCGCCAACTCGGAGTGGCGCAGGTCCCCTCCGAGAGCAGCGCGGTGCCGCCTCCAAGGCGCGACTCCTCTCTGCTTTTTGCGCTCTCTCACAACTTGCGCCTGTGACTCGTGCTGAGTGCAGGAGGACGACGAGGAGGAGGAGGACGACGACGAGGAGGAGGGGCGCGATCCGGTCCCGCCGCTTCCATGGTTGGTGTTGGTCGAGGAGGCGGCGCGACTCTGATATCCTTGACCGTATGATCCACCTCCGCCTCCGCCACCGCCACCGCAACCTCCTCCCTCTCCCACCGCACCGCTTTCAGACGCAGCAGCTGCAGCCGCAGCCCGGGACTGCCTTTCTCGCTCGCGTTCTCTCTCCCTGGCGCGCGCTTGGGCATAACCGTAGGGCAGGTGCGGGTTGCAGCCACCACTGTCTGCGCCTACCATAGCGAACTCCATTTTTGGGCTCTTATGTGCGCGTTTTGGTTAAAAGTGGCAGGACTTCCAGAGCGAGCTTTCTACACAGCGCGTTAATGTCCATGCGTCTTCAGTGGCAAGCTGTAGAAGTACTGTAAATACTACCTAGGAGAAGGAGCATGGAGATCGTCTTAGGTAGAACGACTTTGAAACGCAGTCAGTGTTTTTTCTTTCACAATATATACGTTCGAGATGTTTGATGCACCTCCGAGAAAAAGCTTTAGTTATGCCTAAACTTTTTAGACGCTTCACGCAGGTAAAATGCATAAATGTTCCTTTCCCGTTTTATCCATCCTTAGAACCAGTCAGTAATAAAGGTTTTCGGTTCCTTGGCGTGTAACAGCTTAAATCGAGCCCGCCATCTCAACATACGTGCAGTGGCATCATTAAGATCAGGTGCGCAAAAATGCCCTTATGGAGCCCAAAAGCGCGTTACCTCCTTAAGAGTCCTCCATGACGCTAGCGTTTGATGATGTTTCCCACTTTTGCTGTCACCTAAGGAGCTCACATGCAGGAGGTAGAGTCTGTTAGGGAGTGTTTGCCATCTTTGGGTTGAAAAAGGAGGGGTGTGTGGTTGGTGGTGGTGGTGGTGGTGTTTGTGGTGCCTCCTGGTTCAGGAATGAATCACTGAATTCTTTTGACGCCAGCGACAGCTGCAAAGGGCATAAAAACAAACGTGTTATAGACTGAAAACACACACACACACACACACACACACACACACACACACACACACACACACACACACACACACACACACACACACACACCTCCTTATAACTACAAATGGCTTCCAAAACTGCTACTGCATTCACTGATTCGTGTTTTAATATTGCTGCTAAAACAAAATATGCATATATAGGCTCATAATAATTATTAATAATAATAATAATAATAATAATAATAATAATAATAATAATAATAATAAACATCTGCTCCTGTAACAGTACTACAGGCCTGCACGGCAACAGGAGACAAGGCGTGATGTTACAGAACGAGAGAATCCAATGAGACGATGAATCTCCACCTTAGCCGCACGCCAATCTACCTTCCCTCCTTTAAAGCCACTTACGCGAGAAAGCTGCGATGAATATCTGCTTAGCTTCCGTCTCCAACATCTCCAGCGCTGGAGCAAGGTGAGGATGAAAATCCCAGGTTTTTCTGAACACCCCCGTTTTGCTGTGGGTATCCAAAAGCGAGACGACGCACGCAGCTGGAGGACATGTCATCCTATATTGGGGCTTTCAATCCCACGCGCGCGGAATTCGGCCACTTTCGGGCTACGCGTCTCAATTCAACAGGATCTGGCATCACCTGCACGTCGCGAGCTTCTCTCTAAAACGCATACTCGCATGCACACGTCTGTACGGACCGCGGGATGTCCAATTCCACCCAAAAATATAAACAAGCTGGCACGCTCGGGTAGATCAGTCCACCAGATGAGGGACGTGAATGAATGAAAAGTTGGATGATGCCATGGAAAGCAGCTGGGGGTAAGTGGCGCGTCTGCGCCTCTCGCTCGCGCCCGTTTACTGTAGCGCACGCCTGCGCTTGCTGAGCAGCAGAACAGAGCTCGATCATCCCCCAGCGGCCACTGCGGCTCACTGCGCCCTCAAGCTATTCACACTCCCTCACACGCTCCCAGTCTGTGATGCTGCTGCCGCAGTCCCAAACTTTAATGCGGCGCTTAAAGCAGGACCAAACCTATTTACTGCTTATGGTAGTAAATATGCATGATGCAAACCAGTGGTCAGACACACCTGGAATATAACAATTAGTTATATTAGGGGAAACACAAGCAGATGAAAACTATAAAAACTGTCACTTTAAATGTTACGAAGCCATAAACATTTTTTTTACAAACTGTTTATTTGTTACTATATTCAGTGCGCTTGTGCCAGCTGGCTCTAACACGAGGGCGCACATTTTGTGGAACAGGAATAAAGCCAAAAGTATCCGGCTGCATCACCGCAGACAAGCCCCTACCTGGATAAAGACCCGTAATGAACAGAAGCTCGTGGCTCGGTTAGGGTTAGTATATCTGTTTATTTGATCTTTTATTCTTTGTTTTATGTTAAAACTTTATTAGAACCGTTTTTCAGCTTGGCTCACCTATCCGCCCAGCATGGCACTTCTTTGGCCTTGGCAGGGGTTTATTTAAGTCAGGCTCTTGTCTGCAGAGACTGGACCTTCTTATAAGAAAATACAAATTGGAAAAAAAGTTGTAAAACAAGTAGCTGCAAGACTGTTTTTCTCTTTTCTGTCAGCAGATGCCACCACGGTTCCCTAATACTCTCTACAAATCGAGTGTGAATGAGGTTTTTATTTCCTTTTTTAATTCTTCAGCCATTAAAGCAAACAGAAGTTGATAATCTGTATAATTATATTACATTATTAGAATTACATTCTATTAAAATTCGATCATTACAAGGCAAAACATTAAAGTGAATAAAAACAAATGATAAAACACCACAGTGCATTAGTTCCCAACATTTGTTCCTTGGAGCCCCGCCTAAAAGTATCTAATAAAAGTTGTGACCCTCAGCCTGAAAACACACAGACCAAAAGAATAAAGTGGTTCATTGCAAATTCTTATTGACAAAGATTAACATGGAATAAAGCTTTTCCCCTTTCTTTTGGGTTCCATTTATATTTTGTTCCCATTGTTCATATTTTGGCTTCTATTCTCTTAAAGAGAGCTAAAATGTTACCTACAAATGAACACAAGCGCAGTAAATCTTTTAAAGCAATTTCATATAATATCTCAGAACATCTCAGAGCAGACAAAGTCTGAGCAAACAAATCACCCCATGTGATGTTTGGGGTAGGGGGTCCTGATCATAGTTAAGGAACCTGGTAATTAAGTGTAAGTAGGAAGAACAGGACTCTAGTGGTCCATCACTGGGCTGGACAGAGTAGTACCTGGCTATGATCTCCCACCTGTTAGCATTATGTAACATACATCATGCTATCTGATGAAGCAGCATTAGCATTTGTGGCTGTTCTGCTGCATGAAGGGACCTGAGACTAACCTTGCATGTAGTCTTTTAATTTTTTTGCATTAAAATTGCATGTAGGCTTTTACTAAAAATAATTTTAAATCTGTTGACTCGGCTTGCATCTCTATATTTAAAGAAAGATTTATCCATTAATAAAGATTTGTACAATGTTTTTTCTTATGTTACTCCAGGGTAACATAACAACACTTGTTTGTAGGCCCCACGCTTTGATCCCTGTGCCACCTGCCCTACCTGCCCGAGATGAAGCAGATAAGAAAATGAATGAGTGAATAAAAATGTATACACATGGGCTAAGCTTTTCTATACTAATATAACCTGTGGAAGCAGAGCTACTTTATTAAAGGTGAGTTTTTTCTTCAAATTACTTTAAGTATTTTTTCTACAGTGTTTTTTTTTCTAAACATTGCACTTTTTATTGTGCTGGTTTTGCTATTTTAAATGTTTATTTACAGACTAGAATTCCCATGGACTTCTATAGTACAATCTTGTGTAAAAGTTTGGCCTCTGGCCAAATTCAGTGTTTAGATGATTTTTAAAACCTAAAATTGAAACATATTAAAACATAAATATTGGTGTCTGCAATAACATGAACACTTTTCAACATTTGCAGAAATGTGACAATATTTTTAATATTTACATTATCTGTTTATCTTCTAAATATTCAAAATGACATTTGTGGTTCAGGGACAAAACCAAAAACCCTTAGACAAATAGAATATATATATAAAGCCACCCACATCCCTGAGCTCCAGCTCTTCTCTTTTTCTTGCGATTTTTCTCAGTAAATTAATGATAAGGTATGAGATTTTCTGTCTCTTTTAAATAATTATTAAAACAAATCCAGATTCAGTCCCATAAGGAACTTGTATGCCTTCGCACCCAACCGTATTTTATCTTATATCCAGCCTAGAGCTGGTCTAACAAGGTTCTGGAGCCTCTTTTCAATTGTACAGTTTCCTTTAATGAACTTCCTTTAATGAATCGTTTTGCTCTAATATTGTAATAACTAACATACATTATCTTTACATTCCCACATATAAAGTTATATTTAATTCCAACAGCTCATTCTTGGTGAGTCATTTTTGTCAGTGTATTTTTGTAGTTTACATTGTGATTGGAAAGTGAATAACAAACTAATTCAATTATTTCTATTTTCATTTTTAAAAGAAAAAATCATGATCTGGTCTTGGCTACCCCCGGTCTCAAACTTAGTTCAGACTTGACAAGCCTTGGTCTTGACTCTTGACTGGTCATTGCTGGAAAAGTTATGCAGGGTTGTAACAAAAAAACACATTAAAACGTCCTGCTAAGTGCCGTTGCTTATCCTTAATTATCTGCTCATGCCAATATCCTCTCTGGAGATGATGTCCACCTGGACAGAAAAAAATGGTGTATTCATCATGAAGGTTCTTGTTTGGCTTTGCACACAGCTAAACGTTAATGAAAAGGCTGGAATTGATATATTGTTCTAATTTTGTCTGCAAAATGTGTATCCAGGATCTTTATTCAAAAGCAAGAGGGTGGAGAAAGTGGTGAAACAAACCACTAGTGATAGTAATGCATACTGGCTTTGACTGGAGGCTATGGATGAGATAAATAAAAGTAATTCCACATGGAAGGACAGCTATACGAGTGTATAACTCAGACTTAAGGAATTCATGGAGCTGATTTATACCAGCCATGGTCAGACACCCCTTCTTGGTAGTGGATTTTCCTTAGATAAGCATGGGCTAGGATGTATCGAAGGGCTGACTGAATTCTGGGACATGCCAACAAGTCAGTTTATCAGATCTCTGATTAGGAGCAACAACTGCTCAGCTGGAAGTATGGTAACAGAGACCATTCGCTAAAACAGCAACCTCTGCCATTCTTACAATGGACTGGCTTATGTCTGTCCCCTTTGCTCTCCAGAATATTCTCCAGGCACCCCTGTGACTGAGTTAAAATGAGAAATTCACACCCAGGAAGACAGCATTACTTTAAAGTGTACAAACATCGTGAACTCATGAAGACCTGATGCTTTAAGAAGCTTAACATTCCTGTTTGACCTTAATCCCAGAAAGTTGAATCAGTACATCTGAAGATAAGACTTTTATCGAAGGCACCTTGTCACTTTTCAGTCTTAGCTAGTTGGAAAACTTCCCCAATCCTATTAACACCACATTTGCATAACGACCAGAGCAGCACCTGGTGCAGAATAAATAAAAAGTATTTGCCATTAAGAGTAAAAAAATAAATATAACAAACAATTTTGTTCAAAGTATCTTTTCAGTATTGATTGTAGTATTTGTGGCTGGTTTACTCATAGCTTTGATTAGTTCATTTGACCTAGAAATCCATCATTATTTTGAAAGAAACAATATCCGGTGGTACAGCGGTTAGCAATCTGATCTCACAGCTCTGAGATTCCCAGATCAATCCTGACCTGAGGCTCCACCTGTGTGGAGTTTGCATTTGATTTACTCTGGTTACTCTGGTTTCCTGCCACAGTGTTTCTAAAAACTCAGTGTATGGTTGTTGGGGTGTCTGTACCCCTTGATGAATTGTTGGTGTGATGCCTTGATTAGGGTAAGAAAATGAACGAATGAATATCCGTTGCCAGGTAAAGCGTTATTATGTGTGTTGCTGTAGCAACACATATATTGTTATCCGATTTTTTATTATTCCACCAATTTTTGGTCAGTATC
>JAUZSU010000472.1:6265-24646 GCA_034780255.1 Parotocinclus maculicauda
TATATATAATATGTATGTATTTATTAATTTATATATTTATGTGTGTGTGTGTGTGTGTGTGTGTGTGTGTTTTGCTTTTTATAAGACTTTAGTAAAACATGGATAAGAATTTTGATATCATTGAAGTGATTCTGCAACAGTAATCTACAGTATGGCTCACTGGCTTTGGGTAAAAACAAAAAGGTATGGCCATGAATACAACATGCCATACTGCACTGTTCATTGGAAAATCACTATAATGGTACAATTAAGTTTGTTGTCCTGTATGTTTGTTTGACAACTTTTCAACATTCTTAAAAGTTTAATTATGGCCAAACACAATTGTGAACGTATACAAAGTTTGAAGAATAAAGTTCAGAATGATCACCTGCTTAGTTAAAGCCTGTGACATTAGAGCTGTAATTTGGTGCACATTCAGAGCCTCACAGCCGATATCTCCAATTTTAGCTAAAAAAGGTGCCGTTCTTTAGTCTTTGGCACATGACCCATCAGCTATCACAAAAAGGTGACAGATGAGGAGGAGTGTGTATGTCACGCAAATGCATGCAAACACACATACAAATGAACAGACACGCATAAAGTGTGGATTGTGTTTCGGGCCTCTTTCTCCCCTAGCCAAGTCTCAGGGTGCCGACAGGGCCTGGAGAAAAGCAACGGCTCAGTATCAGTATCATTCCGCCGACGCCTGCCTGCTCTCTCTGGCACAGCATGGCTCGCCAACCTCACAAACACACATACAGACACACTTCTCTCACCTTCAGCTCTGAGTGCTCACCATCTGTAGCACTGCTAACGCAACGCCTGGCTGCTGCCAAGGCACAAGCCCCCGCACAGCCTCCGCTACACACACAGACACACAGGCACATTTTATTTATATATATATATATATATATATATATATATATAAACACGCATACTCTTACCAGCCACTTTATTAGGTAAAAGCATTCAGGTGGTCATTTTTGCGTATAGATAATCTGCCAATCTCTTGGCAGCAGTTGGCCATGTGGAGAAGTTGACCTGCTGGAGGTCATACCCTGCATCAGAATGGGGAAGAGAAGCGATTTACGTCTTAATGCGGAATGGTTGTTGCCTCTAGATGACATGGTCTGTGTATTATAGAAACTGCTGATCTACTGGGATTTCCATTTCATGCCAACTGTAGGGTTTACAGAAAATGGGCTAAAAAAAGACAAAACAGCCAATTAGACGAAGTTCTCTGTTTGAAAATGCCTTGTTGATACCAAAGGTCGGAAAATAATTATCAGACTGGTTTAAGCTTATAGAAAGACAACAGTAACCAAAAAAGCACTTGTTACAGCAGGTATACAGAATTGCATTTCAGAATGCACAAAACAGAATTTTGAAGCAGGTGGGCTACAGCAGCACAAAACCACATCCATTGCCACTCCTGACATCTAAAACAGGCAATAGTGGATACATTTCACACAGGATCACAAAAAGTGGACAATAGAAGATTGGTAGAACGTGGTCAACATCTGGTCTGTAAAGCCCTGATTTTTGCAGCAACATTCAGGTCAGAATCTGGTGTAAACATCATTAAAGCATGGATCCATCTTGCCTTGGACCAGTGGTTCAGTCTGGTGGTGGTGATGTACTGGTATGGGAAATATTTTCTTTTTATTTACAGTGCTCAAAAAAGTACACTTTTAATCAGAGTACAGCATCAACTTAGTTCATATTGTGGGATATTGATCTGTAGCAAGTTATAAATCAGTAACAGCTACTTTGTTGTTAATGAAATTCCCAACATCTGCACTAGATGAGCAACAATAAGATGATCCGCAAAATAGGAATAGGCTCCAGATTTTACATACAAGGTGTTGGGGAATAGGCACCATTAACCATATGTGGTCAGAGTCTATCTTGATGTGCTGTTTCCTAAAATGTAGATTGCTGAAGGGGTCCAAACAACTGGCCAGCATGTTCTCCCCTTTTGTTTTCTGTCTGTGGGCACTTATTTAGTCAGTGTTGTTCATCTGACAGGATTGATCATGTTTTGGTTTGGGTAATTTGAATAAAACCATTAAATTTCTGAACTAATAAAGTATTTTGAAGGTATGATAAAAAGAAAACATGGGTGGATTTGGTATAAAAAAGAAATATGCACACAGAACATTTTCTGTTTGGTGGAAAATGTGATGCTGTAGAGCTGTTTTTCTCTAAAAACCTTTGAAAACATTATAAAATGTGAAGATTTTAAATAAAATTCTGCCAGAATGCATGACGATAGCCAATACACACGCAAAGCGTTCAAATACCACACCATAAAGCCTTTTACATTGTCTTATTAGTTTCTTCACAAAAACGCCATTAAAAGCCTATAAAGGGAGCTGAGGACAAAATTTGATATTTGTGTCATCTTATTTTTTTCTATTAAGCTCCTAAACACTCAGAGGACTAAAAGATAGTTAATTATGAATGGGAAGATATTTTACCTATATTTCTCTTAAAACAATTTCTGTTGCTGGCAATAATTGTGACTCATAGGCTTGTCCAGTTGAGCTTTTTAAATTCACATAAAATAAACTTTTCTCATATATTCAGTGAGAAATTAAAGATCATGTATTTTAATAATGGTTTTTACCTTACTTACTAAACGTAGAGAGTGGGGTCATCTGTCATCCTGCAAATGTTCTTCTGAATTAGTTTTTTTTATTAATTTATATATTTTTTCAGTGGTACAAGACAAATACCATCAGCAGATCAGCACAATAATCAGTGAGTAAGTCTCTCAGGGGGAAGGTAGTTAGGGCATGGTAATATTACAATCCAAATTACACTGAGGTATTATCCTAAACTAATTTTATATCTATCTGGCCAAACAGCCTTTGCAGTGTATCTTAATTCACTTACACTTGGTTACTACCTTACTGTTCTGTCACAGAAACAAATTAACCATGGTCATTTTGACTCTTGTGCTGTTTACGCTCTGCACATGATGGCTCACAGGCACCCATAGAAATCTCCACCAAGCCACCAAATGAGAAGATGAGCAGTTTAATCACTTATAATTAGATTCATAAAACATAGGCTAAACTTGCCGAAAAAAGGGAATAAAAAAAATCACTAACCAAATGCATTGACAACGAGCAGGTTTGACATTTGGCCTTGCGTAATTAGGAATATGCCAGCTTTCCCTTCCCACTAAATCTCAGCACAAGATCATTATTCTCCATGGTGTTGACTTTGTCATGTTCGTTCTCTGAAGCTTTTCCGTTTTCGTAAATATTGCAGCCAAAATTACATTGCGATTATTTTTTTCTTCCCCTTAATTGCCTGCCCTCCAAACACAATCTGCTTTGGCAGTACATAAGATGATATGTGAGTTAATAGAGGCAGTGAGTTGGCACGCAAGCTGCGTGATCTGAAGGGAATGCAGGGCTAAGAACGGAAGAAGACGTGTTTGAGGAGCTGGAGAGAGCTGATCACACAGGCAAGCTGCGGAGCAGCAGGCAGATGCCACCAGAGCATGAGTTGTCTGTCAGCCGTACAGGCAGAACACAGGCAGAGGGAGATACAGAACGAGAGGGGAATAGCCATTTAATAACACAATCCAAAGTCTCCTGCTCACAGTAAGAATATTTGTAAAAACTACATACTTACATGAAAGTAATGCTGCTACACAGCTCAAGTCCTTCAGCTCAAATGAAAATTACTGAAATAATAACAACACTAAAGACATGATTTCAGTTTTTAATTTATAATACCAAATCAGAAAAAATGGGACAGTAAGGAAAGTGTACATAAAAAAGCAGTGTTTTTCACTGACTTCTATTTAGTTGCAGACAGTATGAACCCAAGATATTTCATGTTTTTAATGGTCAACTTAATTTCAATTGTTATTAATCATCAGTTTCTGCATTTCAGGCCTGCAACACATTCCAAAAGTCAAGTTCAAATTCCAGTTCAAGGCATTAGGAGTAATTTTTGAGCATGAAGGGCAAGGGTGAAAGTTTAAACCAAATGAATGTGATCTCCAATCCCTCCGCCATTAACCAATCAAGGTCAAGGGATTACTTTGGCAAACATCCATCAAACACTACAATACGGATTTATATTCACAAATGCCACTTAAAACTTTATTGTGCAAAATGAAGCCTTATGTTAACCATGTCCACAATCAGCATCCACTTCTCTGTGGCATCAGGGATAGACCATCACATACTGGAAGTGTGGATTTTGATCAGTATTCCAGATATTTTTTGGTACAAATGCTTGTGTGCTCCAGATCAATAATGAAAAGAACCATCCCGATTTATCAGCAAATTCAAAAGCCAGGATCTGTCTTGGTATGGGTTTACATCAGTGGCAAAGATCATTTACATTTATGTGATGGCAGCATTAATTTCATTGTTGTGTAGGTTTATGTTAGCACCTGTGATAAGCATTTGCAAACCAGTGGACACATTATAAACTACATGTGGCATTTCATTATTTTTTACATAGAAATTATGTATAAATCTACTGTAATTCAAGTGCTTATCTTGAGGATTTCTAATGTAGGACAACTTAGACCAGTTTACAGATCAAGCCTCTGGACAGTATGTTTGACAGACCCGCTCCAGACTCTGCCCCAGGACCTAGACCAGGATAATGCGCTTTTGCTTTTTGAACACTATTCCTCCTCACAGTAGCTCTGTGGAAAGAGACATCAGATTGAAGCAGGAATTTTAACAAAATGTGATGGGGGTGGGTGCATGGTGAATTCAGTAAATTTATTGGAGTGCTTACTGCACTGCTAAGCCACTCACTTTAAGCTTTAATCCTCAAGGAAAAATATGACATCCCGTAAATATCAATAACAAATAAAGCATCTGTAATGAGGCATGGCTTTATCTGTATGATTTTAGCACAGTTAATCTCCACGCTGCTCTTGACACTCAATTAAAAGTGAAGAATGTAGTGCCCCTCCCCCTTATGCAGACTTGCAGGCCATACCAGAAGTGTGCTTAATTTGTTGTAAACTCCTGCGAATGTCCTTATAGCATACCAGTTTGTATCTAGTTAGTGACTTTTTCTATAAAAGCATGTATTGAAACAATAAGTTTTAGCTTGTCTGTACCCAATGCTCAAAACTCGATGGGTTAAAACTTCTGGACTTCTCAGCCACTAAGACATCTATGGACAAATTGATAAAGTCCATGAAATGTGTCTCAATATATCACTAAAACAAATTTACTTTTGAAAAATAATAAGATCATGAAATGATTGTATGCAGTAAATTATGTGCCATAAGACCTCTGTGCTATAAACTCTCCTCTGGCATTTGATCAGTTTGTCCACCAACACACTCAGACCATTGTGGAACACCCTTGGTTAAAAATGTGACCCTTTCATTTCTTTTTACTAATATCAACTGCCTTGTCTTTCCCTCACCATGTCCTCAGTTCCCATTGCCAGCAAATATCCCTGAGATTTATTCTGTCTTCCATGCACAGAAATCCATTGATTTCTCACTTATATGATTGTATAACTGCGCAGCTGAGGTGGGAAATGGAGCTGTACTGCCTAAGTACAATCTGTGCTCAGTTATGGTATTGGAGATTAGGAAATTCTGCCTATTAAGCTGACCCTGGAACAATGGCACTGCTGCCTTGAAGTGTCACAGTGTCTCTGAACTGTCACAATCCCAGCCTGCTGGAGGAGAAACTTATACTTACACAGTTTGTCAGATACTGCAACCCCACTGAATCTAGTTTCCAGCATTTCATTGACTGGGAGGGCTTCAGACCAAAGAAGGGCTGCTAGGTGGACTCACTGGATGTTCACCCTCATCCAAATTGTCCATTACTTTCACTCCACTACACACTCACACCTTCAGCCTCTTTTTTTGAAGTTTTGCTGCTGTACATTCCAAAGTGTTAAATTTCCTTCCTGTTTAAGTAGATTGGTGTGCATCTGTAGTTCGTGAATTATAAAAAATATTATTGTTTTCTTCTCAATTCTACTGAGCATTGTTTGCATCTGCCAGGCATTTGCAGTTAAACCTTGATTACCCAAACTCTCAGTTACCCCATTTGGACCCATTCTTTTAATTTACCATGTACAGGTCTGTTCTTTAATAAACCTCATAACCTGACACTATTTCCATAGTAACTGTACCATGTGTTTATTCCATAATATTTGACCAAATCCCAAAATTTCCACATATCACATACAAATAAATCAACTGTCATAAATAACAGGCGAACAAAATATTTTATGAGCTAATTAAATGTATTTATGTGTCCAAGTGTGTGCCCAGACTGTTTATGATAAATATAGTGCAATGATCCATTTTTCATCTGCATTTCTGTAGTCTTACATTCAATCTAATATTTCAAATAATAGTTTTCAGTAGTTTTGCAGAATTGCAGGGTTATTATTATTAACAAAGGCATATGAAGCCCTGAAATAAATTAGGAAGATTAGAGGCAAGACAGGTAATTGCCTGGAGCCAAAGTATTGAGGGTGCCCTTGAGATCTTGTCAGTTTGGCTGTTTAAGAATATACAACATTCATTCATTCATTCATTATCTTTTCCGCTTATTCCACTTGGGGTCGCGGGCCAGCCGGTGCCCAACCGGCAACTCCGGGCGCAAGGGCAGGAACAACCCCAGACGGGGCGCCAATCCATCGTGGGGCACACTCACACACACACGCACTCACACATTCATACACTAAGGGACACTTTTTAGAGACGAATATACAACATGATATTTAAAATCATTAGAAACTGGGCAGGTTTTTTGCATGAATTATGTAATAATTGTAACAATGCTGAGGTGCATCTCATCAATGACATATATTGCTATAAATGCATTATGTATTTTTACTTATAATATCCATATTATTTTATATTAAATAATTGTTTTACTTTAATATGAAAAAGTGAATGACTCTATAAAATGTATTTATTAAATACATTTAGATATGCTTAGTGTTAACTTTCTCTAGCACTCATGGCTGCATCTGCAGTATTAGTAAAGAATGAAATGATTTTTAATGTGTTTATTAACATTGGCTTTACTTTTTCTTGAACAAACTAACTAGATACTAAATGTGTTAAAACAATACAATGTTGCAATACTAAGCACATACTAACATATGATTTTTCTGGCTACGGAAGAGCATCTGGCAAGTGAGTTGCCTGCTAGAGCTACTGTTTTAAGGTATACCAATGACCACACTAATAGATTTTGCTTTTAAGTATGCCCCACAGCTTGTCAACAGGATTGAGGTCAGATATTTTCTTCTTTTAAGCCATGGCAATCAATTGGCCAATTATGTTTTTGCAGCATGAGGTGCATTATCCTGCATGAAAATACATCTATTTATTTATTCGAAATGCACAATTCTTCTTTTTATACCATAGCAGAAAATTGATAGTTTGGAACTCTACATATCTTGCAGATGTTCATTTGAACAGCCTCGGACACCCTAAAGGGACCTACCATCTTACTTCACAACATTCCAGCCCACATCATCACTCCGCCACCTCCATGCTGACCATCCAAAACTGTTTATCTGGATTATCCAGTGTAGCACAGCATTCATCAGTGAATAACAGCATTTGAAAATTAGTCTTCATGCATTTCTGTGTGCACTGCAAACACTTCTCTTTGTGAGCTTTGGTTAGGCATGGCCAAAATACAGGTCTATGCACAGCTGTCAGCCTGTGGAGGATCCTACATCAAGAGGTATGTGACACTCAAGTACATGTTTGCTGCTCAACAGTAGTGTTTTTGTAGCTGCCCTTTTAACACAATTAATGTGTCTGACACAAACATTCCTTAATAAGTCTCTATCTGACTATATTTGCCTGTGGAATTACTACCAAATCTATTCACAGTTCAGTGATGACTCTTCAGTTTTCTTGAAAAATCTAATGTTTTCATGCATTGTGTAAGATTGTAAACTATTTCATGCTTTTCATCTTCAGAAAGGTCTTTCTTCCTCTCTAGATTGCAAACTAACTTGCTTAATAATGTGGAACAATCTCTTTATGTAGGTTTCCTGTTAATCAAAATAACCTGACCAACTACATAATAAACCTGTCTATCTAAAATCAAATTTTACTGAAATCTTAATGATATATCACTTGCATAATAATTTGAAACACGAGATGGATGAGATGGAAGGAGAAAAAGTTATAGTAAATTCATCTTTGGATTAATTAGTTTTATCTTGCACTGTAAATTAAAAACAATAAACCCTTAATTGAAGTTTGAGTAAGATATCTTATTAAAAAAACAAAAGTATATGTGCCACAAGTATTGGCACCCCTATATTTACAACTTCCCTTTAGCATTAGAATATCACCTAGTCTTTCACCTTTAACATCTATTAAGATTGGAAAATACGAAGCAGGGAAATTTAAATCACTAGTCTTTACAGAATCTCTGCAGATGGTCTATCGTCCTAGGTCCTCTGTTGTGCACTCTGCTCTTTAGCTCACTCCACAGGTTTCTATTGCCTTATATTAGGGGTTTGAGCTGGTCATGGAAGAAACTTGGTTTTGGGATCAATAGACCATTTTGTGTTGATCTGGACATAGGGTCTAGATCATTTTACTTCTGGAATGCCACTCATTTTTAATTTAGGCCAGACGTTTTTAATTGCTTGTTCCTCGGATGTCCCTTATTAAGAATCTACTGAGGAGAGAGGAAAAAAAAAAAAAAAATCTTTATTTTTTTCAGCACTTTTCATTTTCTCGAGGACTATGTGAAATCAATACAAAGAAGAAAAAAATTTTTTTTTTAAATAAAATGTATTTAACCTACAATTAATTTAAAGTGAATCTGAACAGAACAAAACCGTTGACTCTCCAATGGAGGGCGGAAAAAGCTAAAAAAATATATACATTTTTTTTTTTATTTCTGGGGCGGATCCACGAAATACCAAAAAAAATAATTAGTTTTTTGGATTCTTCCAATATGATTGTCGACGGATCCGCGAAACAAATGTACCAGTAGTTCATGTCATTATGTCATATACCCTAATGAGGGTCAAATGGTCACTGGAGGAAAACCCCACAGCATTACAAGCTCTGCACCATACTTAACAGGGATCAACAAGTTTGTGTTAGTGTGATCATCCTTATTTTAGGCCAAACCAACCTTAAGTTTAAAATCACCCACCACAAGGTCACTAACATCCACCAGCTCTGTGATGTCATCATGGAGGAGTGGAAGAGAATCTCAGTGGCAACCATTGAAGATTTAAGGCAGTACTGGAAATTAATGGTGACCACACAAAATGTTGACTCTGGGCAGAATTAGGCCATTTTCATTTATGGCCATTTTTCATTCATTTTTGTTGCCAGCAGTTCAGACATTAATGGCTGTGTGTTGAGGGCACAACAAATTAACACTGATATACAAGCTGTTGACTGACTACTTTACATTGAAAAGTCAAAAGTCATCAAAGTGTTACATGTTCAGTGTTGTCCCATGAAAATATATAGTAAAATAGTAACAAAAATGTGAGGGGTGTACTCACTTTTGTGAGACACTGAAGTTTATTCATTCATTATCTTATCTGCTTATCCTAGCCAGCAGCACAGGGCACAAGGCGCAACAACCCCAGACAGGGTGCCAAACTATTGTAGGGCGCACACAAAGTCATGCACACAGAGGTCACTATGGAAACACCTATAAACCTAACAAACATGTTGTTGGAATGATACCAGAGTAATTGGGGAAAATCCACATTAGCACACTCCACACAGGCGGCACCTAGGGTCAGGATCAAACGGGGTATTTCAGAGCTGTGATGCGGCAGTGCTACCACTGTACCAATACTTAGATTAGCCAAAACAAAGCTTTTTTTAATCAGTGCTTTCATAAAACTGCCCATATACACTGCTGCATTAAAAAAACATTTGATCACAGACTGGTGGAGCATGCATAACATTTTTAAACAAATATTAAAGGACCTACGCTTCTTCAATAAGGAGAGTCTTCGCTGTCCTTTTCCTGAAACTGCCTCCACGTTATGTAATCATTCCAATTAGTGCTCCTTCAGCTACACTGCTCACAAAAAATAGGGGATATGTCATTAGGGGATATTTCATTTTGAAGTATCCCCTAATTTTTGTGAGTAGTATACATGTAAGTTTCCATCAGCTACAATTTACCACTCAGTATACAGGGTAATCTGGTAAAATTTTATTTTGGGGAAACTAGATAAAAGTAGATAATCAGAAAAACTATGTTTTTACAATAAAGTAATATGATCTTACAAAAAAACAACTTTTTCACTGTTAATGAAGGTAAAGGCTAAATAAAAGCTGACAATATCTTTAGCCAGCTATGTTAATTTAACTAGTCATTTATACAAGTAGCTGTAAACTGTTTGAAAGTTTGCCCATACTTGCTTTCCTTCAGTAGTTACATATTATAATGTGACAATATTGTACATGGTAGATACACAACAATAATTTTTAAGCCTGTATACTCTCAAAAATAAACTGTTTTGAGGCCTGAGCACGAGGCATTTGTCGCACTTAGCATGCAGAACAGCATACCCTGTTATTGTTCTGTGGCATCTGAAAAAAATATATTTATTTAATTTATCCTGCAATATGCTTTTTGTCTTGTTCTCAAATCTTCTGTTCTTCGCCCCCAAAGAGGTGTCTCTGTGCAACACAGATAAATAGGAATTCCAAACTCCAATGCTTCATTTGTCATGGTCTGAATTCCAAGAGTGGAATCTAGAAATAGCTCCAGCAATGTTAATTTGCAATGCCTAAGGCCTGATACTATGTAGGAGGCTTTGGTGATATTTTCTTTTTGCATATTTTCTTCTGGGTTCCACTCTTTTTTCCCCTACAAATCCAAGATAAATACTATCTACTGCAAATACTGCAAAAAAAATGAGTTTTTCCTCCACCGAGTACTGTAGAAGTCTATGCCCATTATTTTGCAATAACATTATGGTTTTAATTGAACTGAACACAATTTACTCCTTAAGAAAACTTTTGATTAAACGCCATATGGACAGATTGTGGAGAGAAGTGGCCTTCATGAGTTTTCCCTGAGGACAAATTGTAGCATAATTAAGAATTTGAACTGTAACGACACACATGGATTTAATGGAAACTTGCTATGCAAATATGGATATGCATAACTGTAGTTTTTTGATGGTGCAAATTAAGTTTGGAGATGTATGGAAAACCTTTTTCCTTGAGTCTGTCTGGCTTTAAGTAGAAAATAAAATTGAGAAGGAAGAGACTGAACACGAGCGGTCACATGATCTCACTGACTAATATGATTTTATTGATTTGTTGTCTGTAATGTAGTGTAAACAGCACAAACCAATCCAGCTTCGATTTGAGTTCAAGTTGAGTTAACCTCTTCTAACTTTGAATTTCTTACCAAATGTGTCAGAATTAGTAAATAGTGTGCATCAAGAATTGTAAGTACTTTAAGAAATTTTGAAGAATGCTTAACTGCTTTTAGATAGGCCCTCTGTTATGACATTTTTTATCCTCGTTCCCTTTGGGAAGGGTGTTAAGTCCAGCAGAACCAAAGGTCTTTTCTTTCCTGGCAAGGTCCTTTTCCCAGATTAGCTGGGTTCTGTAGACTGATGAGAAATACATAGGTTAAGCCCCAAGCACAGTGAGTAACTACAGATAACCAATTATACTACTTGAACATAAAATAAAGAGCCCTATATGCAAACATAAGCCTCATAGAAGCTCGAATGTCAAGAAACAAAAAAATAAATCATAAAAAAGAAAGACTGAAAAAAGTGGCACATAACAAAAGATATGCTGTTTTCATCATTGAACAATGTCTGAAGTAGCCTTTTAAGTCTTTTATTTACTGTGCCTATGTACCTTGATTGCATGATTTTTGTTTGTGTTTTTTTTTTCTCAAGGATATATTATTTTAGATAAGGCATATTTGTATGTGTTTAATAAATGAATATATTTATTTAATAGAATAAATCTACTTTGTGTTCTAGTTGACCGACGAGCTTCCTACTGAAAGAAATATTTTGCAAAAACATATTCTCAGGTTTGTGTTTGTTTGTTTGTATTTTATTAATTGGATATAGATTTTATGTATTTTTTCTATTTCACTTTTGCTCTGGTATGCAGTTAAACGAACGAGTTTCAAACAAGAAAAGTTTTTGACAATACACTAAAAGTGAGTAAGAAGATAAGCTTATTTAAATTGCACATTTAATATCTTGTTACATCAACCAAAATGCCCAAGGTCAGCAGGAATAATTATTTTGGGTGAAATTAATCATTATCATTTAAAGTAATCCTCCCATTTACACTTCAAAACATTCCAAGACCTGTATATTTAGTTCTCAATAATAAAAGAATAATGGCCATACATACCGTACCTCTGGAAATGCCTTCGAAAAAAAGACTCAAAATGACATGTTCAACTGAGATCAGTGTAGTAGGTTGTCTTCTGCTAATGGAGACGTAATTGTCATTAGATATTTACAGATGGCTAATAAAACACACAAAGGCACACACACACACACACACACACACACACACACACACACACACACACACAAAGAGACATGCTGGACCTGAACCTACTGTTTCCCAAACTATGTGATTGTGGAAATAAATTATCTGTGTAATTTATTAGGATGTGTAGCTACTTAAATCTTAATTCGTAGTTAGAAGCAATCTAAGACTTGTCATATGGGATAGTTAAATAATTGCAAAGAATAGCAGAAAGCAGTAAAGACTACTATACTACTACTCCTACACAGACATTACATTTGCCAACGGACAGCATGGATGACGCTTTGCTGTCATCTGTTGGCCTTTTTATGTAGTGCTACTGTTTTGTGTATTAGTTGTTGACTGGGTTATCTACTGTAGATAGGCTACAGTGGACACAGCTTTAGTAATGATATCTATCTTGTCTCATACACATTCACTTTAAATGGCTAACTAATTGTTAGATGATAGATGAATATGTTTACTGTTTTGGTTACATATGTGGCTACATATAGGAAAATAAAGTCACCAGAAACTAACTTATTCAGCCTGTTCACTGCATGTTAAAGAAAGTGTAAGTATTAATCTGGCTTGTCTACTGTTCTTCATTTTCTTCTTAATCTAGTTTATTACTTTTTTTTCAATGCCAAAGTAGGCACGCTTTCTTCTTATTCTTATTGTTATTCTGTTTCCACTATAACAAATGGAAATACTTTTTTCTTTAACAGCTTTTGAACTACTTGGGTGAAACTTTGTAGCATTGTAGACTCTATACTTAAATAGTGTGGTCTGCTGTTAAAAGTAAAAAATATAATTAAAAACAACAAAATTAAATATAACTAGATTTTAAACAATTTATTTTACATAGGAATGAATTGCGGAATATTCGGGTGAGTGTTGACCTTAATATATCACTTTATCTCACACACATGGAAAGCAATACACGTGTCTCCTCTTACATTAGTTATCATCACAGACTGTTAACAAATATTATAAAACAGTTAGTTGTTTTTAAATCGCAAGCAATCGTGCAAAGTCATAGAACAAGGTTGTGTGTTATCACAAATAACATTCCCTGTCACTGAATAACACACTTCCTAGAACTCCCTAGGTTCTATTGATTAATTAATAATCTACAGTTAACCAGGGAACTAAATAACCCTTAAACATAAATATGTTAAAAGCTGAAAGACAAATGGTCATAAATATTGGTTAAAGGTTTTAAAACAACACCAACTTGCTTATTAGTAGCATCCATGCAGCAACAACCTCGTAACCACTTAGCAACCATGTAGCAACAACTTAGCCTAGCAACAACCAAGTAACCACTTGGCAAACAATTATTACCTGGATTTGACAAACCAAATTAATGTGCATTCCCTTTGAAAACTTTGTTTAAACACTATTTTTGCCATTGTAAATTAATGACAAAATGTTTATCATGATCTCTCAGTGCTGACCTGTACATTGTATTTGTTACTTGTTTAACTTTAACTGTTATACTCTATAACCACTTTACACATTATATCTCATTTTAGTCATAGGTTTTTTTGCACTATCATAGCTGGTATATGCTAGTACCTCTATTACGTTCTATCTCATTTCAATTAAACATATTAACATCCCACCACCGCTATCAACAGCCTTTAGCAGTCACTTAGCAGCAGCCAACCAACCACTTAGCAACTATGTAGTAACTATGTAGCAACCATTTAGTAACCACTTAGCAATTATTAGCAGGCTTTGGCAAGACAAATTCAAGTTTATTCATTAACCTTCCTTCTGGTTAGAGTATTTTTATATTGCTTTGGGTACTATTAAACAAATTCCTTACAATACACTAATAAAATGTCGATTCTGAAATCCCACTCATTTACTGGCAGTTATATAGATGTTTTTTTTGGGTTTTTTTTGCTCGGTGTCACTGACCTAGTGTCTAAATTGCATACTGCATACGATATAGAATGTTAAAAATAGAACAGGGACAGCATACTCAATAACTGCATTTTATCAGATATGAATATTAATTGACTGCTAAGTTACTAATTTTAAGTAACAGTTAGCTATGGAGGACGGTACAACAGGTATGCTAGACAGTAGGGTAAGGACCTTGTTTCTGTTGCAGTTTTGGTATCTTTTAGCTGATTAAACTATATATTGTATTTTGAACTATTATTACAATACATAGGTTGTATTAAATGACAGGAGTACTTTACATAACATATAAAACAGCCCAATGTTCACTGAAGTTGTCCTGGAATTAGAAATTGGAATTGGAAATCCCCAGATTTTAAGTGAAATTATGTTACCAATTGTATTTGCTTTTGGGTTTGCGAATTTATATGTTTACAACTTCTAAATAAGCCTCTTTATCTTTATTTTAAGCCTCATTATCTCTAGATGTTAGACGGTGCTTCCTAGGCCTACTAGAATATGATTACATAACAGACCTTGCGATTACAAAACTGTTTCATGGGAAAAATGTTTCAATTGTATTTAGTAAAGATTTAGGAGAGATTCATCTCTGTTTTGTTGGCCTTGCATACTCCTTCAAACCTACCCTTTAAGAATATTGTCTAATGGATTAAAAGCCGGGACAAATCTGTTTCAAACCAGACACTGACAATGAGGTTCAGGCTGTCATCCTTTGAGGAACAGTAGAGCAAAATGTGACTCTGCATTTTAAGCAATGTAAAGCCATAAAAAGTGTCGGGATTAGGATGGGAACCCTCCTTCTGAGATAAATGTTGAACAGTGCTCTGATACAAAGCCTGTTTGATCCCGGTAGATTGAAGGATGTAAGACCTTCAAAGCCGACGGGTTCTTTGTGGTGATAACACACATTTTCTAGCTGCACACCGACCTCCCAATCAGGCTCACTGCCAGTATTATCCTCTGCCACAGCAGCTGTCAGTATTGTCAAGCTGTTGCTAACTTAAGGGAATATGTCTGCATTACAAACAACTGTGCATATTGTGCCCAAGCACAATAAGCCTCACTCATTCGATACAAGTATTTTAACTCTTTAAATTGGGCCTTTGAAGACGAGCCATTAGGATGGCTATTATTCTTTGTGGCAAGTCTGATCTGGAACTAATCCACATCTGTAAGCAAGCATTCCACCACACTGCAGCTGTTGCCAGATGTTTTTTTTGCCACCCACTATTTTGCTTTTGACTCCAGTGAGGGATGAGAAACTGCAGCTACACCTGCTCAGTGCAGATTACATCTGATAGCAATCTGCTTGCCTATCTGAAAACAACTAACTGAAATGTCTCCTGATTATGATCTCTTTTTAGAATCTAGTGCAATATTTTCAACTTTAACAACTGCTAATTTTCTGAAAAAACTGTGACTGATATGTTTACTTTGGTATTTTAATGTTTAATGCTGGAGAAACATATCACTTAATCACTTATTTACCATACCTGCTTAATCTATTTCATGGATTAAGACCTAACCAGCAGCACAGTGCTTTTACAATTTTTCATTTAATAGAAAATATGTTTTATCATGTTTTAACCCTACCTTTCCTGGTCAGTCGAGTCAATTCAAATTTATTTATATAGCAGTTGTTACAATGAAACATTGCCTCAAAGCAGTAAAAAAAAAAACAATATTATATTATCTTATTACACCAATCCCAAATTGAGCAAGCCTAGGGTGACAGTGGAAAATAAAAACTCCCTAAACGTTGTAAGGAAGAAACCTTGGGAGGACCAAGACTCAAAAGAAACTCCCTTGAGTGACTTAGATGTTAATTGTAAGAATTAAGTTTGTAGTAATAGTAATACTAAGTAAATAATAACAGAACAAACTGAATTACCCTTTCAAGGCAAACATATTTCTATCTTTAAGTCACTGCATTATTTATCTGATGGTGTGTTTAGGGCGACTGTCATACTGGAAGGTGTTTCACATGTTTATCTCTAGCTGCGTAGCAGAGGTCAATGGGTTTCCACAATATTTGGGGTGTATTTGGCAGCAATCACTTTCTCTTCAGTCCTCACCAGTTGCCTACTGAAGAAAAACACCCCAAGTTAATGTTGCCACTACCATGCATCACAGTGGGTATGGTGTGCTTTTTTGCCACTTGTCATCAGAAGCACAAAGGAGGCCCAGTATGACACTTATCAAGAGGTTTCTTATTTGTCACACTGCCATACTGTTGTTGTTGTGTAACTCTTACATGCTTTAGACAATCTCAGTCATAAATACAGCTATAGTGGTGTGTGAAAGTTTGCATACTAATTTCTGCATATTCAGTCTTGGCCAAAAGTTTTGAGAATGCCACAAATTTTGTTTTTTACATTACTTTTTACAGTGACAATTTGTATTAACGCTATATTGTTAAGAGTGATCAGATGAATTGTCAAGTCGTTCCATGCCATGAAAATGACCTCATCACAAAAATTACTGTAGTTCAGCCCTGCACAATGACCTGCTTACATTAGTTCAGTGATGAGCTCATTAGAAAAGGTTAATGAAGACAAGACAGCTGATATTCTGTCATGCTGATTAAAAGAGCACAATGGTTGCTTTAAAAGGTCAGTGGTGCTTTAAATTTGCTTCTGTAAACCATGGTTACCTCCAAGAAAACAGGACCTTCTACTAAAGAAGATGCAGCTACAATACCGGGTCACCACTCAGATCTCTCCCTCTCAGCGTTAGTTGACGCTGGGGCCCAGGCGAACTTCATTGCTGCACACCTCGTCACCTCCTGGGTGGGTCCTCCCCCTGCTTAGCACTCCACACCAATCATCACGTCACCAGTGGACAATCCTTGGGAACAGGACTAGTTAACCGGATCACAAAGCCTCTGCATATGCTCGCTGAAGCTCTTCAGGAGGAGACCATCACTTTTGTACCTGTGGAGTCACTTACTCGCCTGATCACAAGAGAGCTCATATGCTGGTCTCCTAAATGTGTCAGAAACTGTCTTAACCTCCCGACTATCCAGCTCAACATCCAGGCGTCAGGACCGGCTCCTCCGCTTTCTAATGTTCCTCAAGAATACCTAGACCTCGCCCAGGTCTTCAGCAAAGCTTCTCTTGCTCATCTACCTTCTCACCATCACTATGACTGCATCATAAAGCTGCTTGAGGACAGCACACTACCGAAGGCTCGGCTCTACCATCTCTCCCCAGCACAGGAAGCGGCCCTGGACATTAAGGATTACCTCTGCCTCTACCTCTGACTCGGCCATCAAACCTCACCACTTTCGGCTGGGTTTCTCTTCATCCCCAAGACAGACTCCGTCCGCGTTTCCCGCTACTTGTGCTCTATCTTTTTTATCGCTGACCTACCGTGCTTTGACCTGTGTTTCCGTCCTACGATCTTGATTGCTCCCTCACCTTTCGGATATTACTGTTCTTTTCGTGCTCGACTTTGGAATGTTTACTGTTTTCGATTCTGCCTCGCATTTGGATGTTAAAGTCTATGTTTCTGCAAGCTGCATTTTATTCTGCTCTTTACACACAGTATTACAAGTGCATCGGAATTCACAGTGAGACAAAGGGTTTTGCAGGATGGCTTGGTGTCAAAAGGGGCAGCAAACTTCTCTCCTAGAAAAATATTAAGAACACACTGATATACTGCATAGAGTATAGGGAGTGGACTCCAGAGAACTGGTGTAAAGTTATTTTCTCTGATGAAGCCTCCTTCAGACTGTTAGGAACATCCTTAAAAATGATTGTCTGGAGAAAAATAGGTGAGCACTACCATGGGTTTTGCGTCATACCAACAGTGAAGCATCCTGAGGTCATTCATGTGTGAGGTTGGTTCTAATCCAGGAGAGTGGGTTAGCTCAGAATTTTACCTATAAACATTTACATTTACGGCATTTAGCAGACGCCCTTATCCAGAGCGACTTACAACTTATACAATCTTACAATTTAAGC
>JAUZSU010000473.1:0-12564 GCA_034780255.1 Parotocinclus maculicauda
ATGTTACATAGCACGTCCCGTCTTGTAACATAGGGCATGTTCGTTTAATCGGACCAGCCAGTTATTAGGACCAAAACAATCATGTCCCGATGTGGTCCCATTAACCGGAATCGACTGTAATCCCTTTTTAGCACTTGTACGTTTCTTGCAGACAAAAGGATGTAACAGACATTCCAGAGGTCAGGTGGTCATGCCCACTGCCAATCACCATTTTGGATTTAGGACCCAATATTTCAGGATTAACAAATGTTAATAAAAACAATGATTGTACATAAAGATAGTAAATGTTTAGGGGATGTGTTGGTTTGGACCAAGTATTACAAATCATGTTGTTAAAATGTATGCTTAAATATCTGTCCACTGTAATGGACACCATACATGAAAGGGTTCAAATCAACAGATTTTAACAACTATGATTTAAGGGAAGGTGAGTGTAATTTTAAAATAGAAAGGCTGTTGAGAATATGTATTAATACTATTATTATTATTATTATTATTATTATCATTATTAATATTATGTGTGTTGCTTGTGTCTCAGACACACACCCGTTACTGGATCCGCACCTTGCCAGAGCTTTCAGGATCTAGGACCTGCGCCCGGCCAGAACCCACTGCGCCTTGGGACCATGCCAGATCGGGTCTCGGTCCCGCGCTCATCCGCAACCGACCGGGACTCGGACCAGAGCCTGATCAGAATCGGACTCGGTCTCAGGCCTATGCCCGACTTGAACCTACCAGGACTCGGACCCGTCCACTGTGCCTGGGACCCACGCCCGACCAGAACCGGCCGGGTGTCAGACCTGCACCAGGCCAGAACCGACAGCACCGATGCAGAACACATTCGCTGCTCCGGGAGCTGCATTTTCTAGTTATTATTATTGTTATTATTATTAATATTATTATTATTATTATTATTGCTGCTACTTTATATATATATAATTGTAGTTTTATTTTTGTATTTTTGTTTTTATTTGCAAACTAGTGTGCCCCCACCACCACCCCTCATACCCCTGCCACCTTTACAAGAAAGTCGCAAGTATAGTATTTTCAAACAACATACGACAAAGGACCAGGGGTTCCAAAACTTCTATAGATGTCAATGTAGTCTGGGGGCACCCCTGGTCTGCAGCATAAGTCTATCCGCTGATTTGGATCACAGAAGATGACCCAGCCTGTGCCCAGGCAGTGAGACATGGGAGCCTCTGGTGAGGTTCTGACACAGTTCACCTTGCCAAAGGCAGGATACGGGAACCAGTGCTTTTACCTGCTGGTTCGAACCCTGGCTCATGTCACAGAGCAATGCTTATACATTACACATTACAGACTGTATTATGTTTTGTGCTATTATACTGTATTACTTTTGTAATAAATTCAGGCTTCATTTCCTTGAAGAGTGAACACTACAGAACGAGCCCTCGCTTGAACAATGAATGATGTTTACAATTGACCCCCGTGGCTAGAACAGTGGCATTGTTCCAGCACTTTCACCACATAAATCTCGCCTTGGCTAAATCAACTTCTTTTTGATAGTTCACCAAATAGAACTAATGACCTTGAATAAGGAGCAAATTAGCAAACACACAGAGCCATCTGTGTGCCCTGCAGGTAGTCGAACGATTTCATCTTTGCCAAGGTAAGCTAATGAATCTCGTACATTTTACATGCAAATCTCAGATTTAATCTTGCTTCTGCGCTCTGACGAACGTCTCAGGCAAATAAATATATAAAACCCAATTACAATTTAATTAGTAGAAATCTCTTACTCTGTAGAATGTGTGCCTAGGCCGCGGCCCGGCTGCTCGGTCCTGCCACTGCCACCGCCACTGCCGTCTGGCTGTGATTTCGGAACGAGCCCTGAACTCCCCGGACTCACCGGTCGTTGTGCCTGTGTGAGTGCTTATGTGCGTTACAGTTGTGTTGGTGCTGGAGTGTCTTAATGATGTCACAGTTTCTGATCATATCCAGACAGTGAGGTCTCATTGCAGAGCTCTGTGTGTATAAGTGTGTGTTAGCATGCTCCTGCGTAGCCCCGCTCTCACTGTGCCTCTGTCTGGCTCTGCTGTCTGAAGGCACACATCATTAGGCGCTCAATGACACTGTGTTCTTGCAGAAAGTTCCTGCTATTACTGTTCATGTCTTCACACAGAGCTGTAAGGCCTCGCTACAACACAAAATCCAATTCAGCTCGCGCAGATTTGGCCCAAATGAGCTGTGGGCAGTGAGGTTTAACAGTTTTGGTGGAGGACACACACTTTTATCTTCTTAAGGGCGTCCAATTCATTTGAGACGTATTAGCAATTAACATGAATAATGATTCCAGGGTTTCTCTGAACTAAAACTTGGACTTACAGAAATAAAAAAATGAATACAACCTGTTGTAGGAATGAGTTTGCAGGATTAAGATCTGAGACACTAGATGATCATCTGGAAAGGAAATCATTTTGCAAAGTCGTAAAAATGTAAGCATCCTGAGGGACATGGAAGAAGTTGCCATGCAACATGCGGCACTAAACCTGCATATTACAAGGCCCACCAGGGATTTGAACCCAGACCCTCAGAAGCTGCCAGTCCAAACTACTGGCTTGTATCATATAGTCTTATCTTGGAGCTCCACATGCTAGGTGGTATGTTCTTTATGACCAGGGGTGCCCAAAATTAAGTTTCATTTCATGTAATGAAATTCTCCCTCCATCGTTTGAACATTAGGAGACGATGTGCCTCCAAGGATTTCCCACTGAGGACTTATTTTATAAGCTATTTTGTTTTATAATTAAGTTTATTTATTTCATTACTAATTAAAATGTTATTGTTGATTTCTTACTGATTTAAATTGTTATTTATCTAATTTTGCTGAAATTTTGTATACTTTTGGGTATGTGTTTTTTGGGTATGTGGTCCTCACAAGGTTTCTTTCTTCTACTGTCAGGGAGTTTTTCCTTTCCACTGTAGCCCTAGGCTTGCTCAATATGGGATTGGCCTTTTAAGATCATATAAGATTGTAAAGCTGCTTTGAGGCAATGTAAAAAGTGCTATCAAAATAAATTTGACTTTGAATATAATAAACATAAGAGTGGAGCAGTGGTCCTGACCTTAACTTTGGATGGTCTTGAGCTATGGTTTGGTTTATGGTTCTTGTTTAGGTTGGATTAGGGGTATGGTTTGGACAGTTAGTTGGAAAGCATTATTAATAGACCAAGTGATAAATACCAGTAGTCTCGCATACACACATATGGTGGGAGCAGCCCAACCCCCCGATCCTGATTTGTTTCCGCCACTTGCAACTCTGTTGGCATGAACCGTGTCCTAGCTGATAGCGGGACAGCTGGTCACGGTACTGCTGGAGCAGTCCTCTAATCCCAGAGTCAAGTGCCGCTTCCATACAAGGAGATCCCACTGCACACCTTCATTACACATCAAGGGCACTAGGCCCATTAGGGTAAATACCCTGACCTTACTAATGGCACGCAGCATGACGGCTCACAGACTCAGAGAGATGGCAGGACGCTTTTCTTGGATTTGTCCTTGCACAGGAGCTGGCTACGACTATTATTTTAATGAAGTTTTATTTTCCTACGTTTTTAGTACTCCGTTATCAGTACATAAACCTCACAAATGATCACCTCCACTGACGTAAGAAAATATGAATAAGGGATCATCTGCAATGCTGCCCCCCCGGTGAGTTTCAAGACACTTGCAAAGATAGCAGACAGGACTTTTGGAGGACTAAATTGGGGTAAAATGGGAGAAAAATAAATGTGCAATTTGGATTAGAATTAGGGAATTAGGAGAAAAGGTAACGTCTTAGGATGACAGTTATAGTTACTGGTTACAGGTATGGGAGAATTAATGATTATAGAAAGGAATTAAGTGGGACAAGGGATAAGAATGAGTTTTAGCTAGGATTAATTTTAGGGTTGGGTTTAAAATTGGGATTGAGTTTAGGACTGGAGTTGTGATTGTGGTTGTAATTGGGGATAGAGTTTGGATTAAGGTTAGGGTTATGGTTACAGATATGGTTTCTAAACCCTTAATTCTAATCCAAACCATAACCCTAACCAAAATCCAAAGGTTTATTCACCCACATTTCCCCCAAAATGGACAAAACGAAACAAAAATGTAATACGTCTGTACCAGGCAGCCTCATTATTATCTCAGAATTCTACCGGTGCAAATCAGGTTTCACCTCCCTGATTTTTGTGGCCAGCACTGGGTCTGTTATGGTTCCTAATGGACTACAGTCAGTTGTGTTCCAATAGAGTGCACCTATATGAGAGTTTTACCTCGTAACAGTACATGGGGGGGAGTCTACCTTATAAATTGGCAACTGAGTGATGTAGTGGATTCCTCTTGTCGAGCTGATAGTGAGGTAGACAGCAGACAGAGAGAAAGTGCGCCATACAAGTCCAATCTCCTCCCTCCTTCACTTTACAGGCTATTAGTTGAGGATCTGATGACTGATAAAGCCAAATTTCCCGAGGCAGCAGGTACAGAGAGGAATCATTGGCTGCTATCAAAGCCTGTCAATTAGCCTCATGCTAGCGCGATAAGAGGCTCT
Source organism: Parotocinclus maculicauda (assembly GCA_034780255.1). NCBI lineage: Eukaryota > Metazoa > Chordata > Actinopteri > Siluriformes > Loricariidae > Parotocinclus > Parotocinclus maculicauda. Next base: position 4,556 of record JAUZSU010000473.1, read on the forward strand.
TAATGGGTCCTTCATATCAGCGCTGTGACTTGAACCTGTCCCGTGCACGACGGGGAGCCTGATTCCCCCGACGCCTCCATCTGATAACGATATCTAATGATACAGTGCAGGGCTTCCTTACCGGCCCTTATCTTACAGACACCTCACTGAGTCTGGCTTTCTCTACAGCCATACCTTTAATTGTGCATTGATTAAATGCACTGCTAATAAAAGAAATAAGGGTTCTGATTGGTTGGTTGTCATCACGGAGCTGATCCAATGCATTGCGAATCGAACAATTAGAGCGGTGTCTGGGGTAAGATTTCCTTAACCAAAACTGGTCCCACTTGATTATTCATACCAATTAATTTCCAGCATTGTGTAAGTATTTTGTTTATTTTTCTCTCATTTTGCCCTCCACTCATGAACCATGGAGTCAGATAAACACCTTCCACCCACTCCTACTGTTCCCACTTTGCAGCAATTATTAGGAGCTAATAGATTTGCAAAGTTGCAATATGCTTATCCAATTACAGCAACTACATTAGCAATTAACTTCCAGCTAAAAATAACAATAATGCCAGCTACATCCGTGCAAAATCATATAATCAGCATACACTGTCTCTACACAATTATTGTGATTACCTCGTGGCGTATGGGTTGCTTTGCCGGCGGGATATGTACACAGAAGAAATTCTTATTTTCCTTCCCCTCAAAAATGGACATTTATTTAATGATCAAGTACAGGCTAATGGAGTCCTACGTTTCCCCCAGAAAGTCATTACCTAGGAGGACGTCTGGTTTGACCAATCAGTCCGAACTGCAACAGGTAAAAAATGACTGTTATTGACCAGACCATTGCCTGGGCTGTAGGGTCAGAAAGCAGGCTTGAGAACATTTATTTAATATGGATCTGTTATAATTTCTAAAAGATTTGTTCAAAGATCACATTTAGACCTTGTATTTTATACAGTTGTGAGGGGAAAGTTTGTGAACCCTTCGGCAGTACTTTGAATTGTTGAGGAACAATACAATCATATTTTCTCTAGTTAATCACACGCACTTTTAAATACATTCAAAAGATATATGCCGTCCAGAAGGAAAAAAGTATGTGAACCTCTGGACTTTGACAAAAGTTTGGCTAGGAAAGCTATAATGTGGTAGAAGTACAATGCTCAGCCGTAGAGACAATCTTCACTTTGCCAGAGGCGGTATGCAAACCAGGAAGGTTCAGCGCCCAGACCATTAGGGGACATTGGTAGCCTAGTACTGGATTATGGACCAGAAGGTATAGGGTTTAAATCCCACCTCTGCCAAGCTGCTACTCTTGGTTTCTTGAAAAAAGTCCTCAATTGCCTGGATTTAAAGATTGTGTCATGTGTAATTTGCTAAATGACAAAATATTATTGTTCATGTAAACCAGAGCTCAACAAACTAAGCCCTGCTGGTTCATATTCCACCTCTGGTGAGGTCAGGATTGTTGTCTGTGTAATGTTCCACTTTGCCAAGGGTTTTCACATTCCCTCCAACTTAAGAGAGGGGCTGGGTGTGCAAAAGCACAAGTAAATTAGCAAATGAAAAATCAAAACAATGTACTTGTGCAGCTGCAATTGGATAAAATTCTTGTGACCGTATTTAAGTTTAAGAACAAGTAATACAGACTTAAATGTACGTTTGGATAGACGCTAAATGCTAGATTTGACTGTACAAAGAATACGAGGTACCAAAAATCAATGGAAAAACAATAAATCAGGATTTCTTTTACAAACCAGTAAACAAGAGTGAAATTGCTCAGTGTGACTATCTAAACACTTACAGGCTGCACTTTCTCCTGAGTCAGACTTGTCTATAATAATACAATGCAGTAAATGAACGTTCGAGAATTTCACAAAGGTTTATTTGACTACACAATATTATTTTTCTTTTTCGGTTTATTATGTTGGACTCAAATGATCTGTGTGACAACTGCTGTAATAAAAAACCTTATGCAGCAGAAAAGAAAATGCAGCAGAAACCACTGCCGGCACAGAAAACATAAGCCTAAAATACCTAGCTAACAACAGGCTTAGAGAACTCATATTCCTCGGCCCAGTTCACACTAATTTCTCTTTGAACTGGTGCCTTTTGTGGCTGCATGGATGGACCGGGGAATTTATCGTGGTCCCACACTGCAGCGGGGTTAAAGCAAATTAAAGTGAGTGTGTTTTTTTCCAGGGCTGAGATATGGACAGGGTAGTCTGAACCGGTTCCGTCAGGCAGCGACGGAGCGAATCGGCCAAGTTTCTGGGAACACTTAACGTAAAACGGCCCAAAGTTGAGCCGTTCTGCCTCTGCAAAGAGTATTAAAGCTAAAGGAGTGGCCTGTATGGTCGGGCCAGCGTTCCCTCATCGCTGACATGTGCCGTCTGCTCAGGACACTCTGTCATTCAAAAAAGGAAGGTTATAAATAAGCAGTGAGCAAACAGTCGAGGGCTAAAAGTTTCCTACTGCTTCAGGACTGGCTTGGGTTACATAATGGGATAGTAACACCCACAGATTAGAACAGATCCTCTTTATTTACCCTTAACAATATTTTGCCTGGGTGAAGTTTGTGGAGTCACTTCTGTCAGTCAAAGTGAGTGGCAACAAAGGATGCCGTAGTCAAAGTGCCCGTGGACACAGCTGATTCTGCCTAAATGTGTAAAGTTAACGGCCAGAGTACACGATGAAACCCGTTTGTCGAAAGAATGTGAACAAAGTAAGCAGAAAAAACACGGAGCTGGAGAAGGGATGCAGATTTCGATCTGGCAGGGCAATTGAAGGACGCTTATTAAGGTATAAAGACTCATTAAATGCATTTACTACCAGTAATTACTGACTTTTTTATTTAAATAATGACCGGTCAGGACCTAATCAGTTTTCATTCACCACAATACCAGAATGAGCTAAATTATTTGTCAAAATACCAGGTTTCTGTAGCAGGGCATTGGCTGTAAAATAGCAGATTTTACTGTACAGTATCTTGGCTGATACCTAATGTCTATAAAGGTACTACATAAATAAAGATGACTTAACCAGCAGATACGTTAAGCAGGCTCTAAGGGAGCTGTAATTAAGAAACAAGGCCTTAGTTGTATTTTTATAAGGATCCTCAGCATACAGGAGCTTAGCTTTGCACATACTGTATAACACTGAATTAAATAGTATGTTTAAAATAGTAATGACCATGTTGATGATTTATTCGTTTGACCTGCTATTTATTATCATGTGTGTGCGTGCGTGCGTGTAGGCATGTGTGTGTGTGGGTGTGTATGTGTGTGAGAGAGAAACAGAATCAGACTGAGCAAAATGAGTGAATCTGGGAGCTTCTTAGCAAGATGGAGAAATGTCTTGTACTCAAAAGTGATGTAGCTACCCAGTAAAAAGTCAGCATTCATGTTTTAATTGATTTTTTTAGGTTAGGATTGTACATATCTATAAAATATCTATACACTGAGGAAAAATGTTCTTAGAGATTTCATAGTAAAACTGTAAATTGCTTGACAGTTTTAATGTGAACTTTGACAGTTTGACTATAAAGTTCAGAGTTCTATGAACTTTTGATGGTAAATTGGTCACTTTATGGTTCTACTGGCAAATTTCATAGTCGTTTTTTCCTGGGTAATGTCACTGAGTAGATTGAAATGAGAGACCAGGAGAGAGAAGCTTGGCTTTGGCTAAGCTTCTAGTCAGACTGGCTACTTAAGGATGTGTCTAAGGTATGTGAGAAGTTTTAAACTGCCTCTATTCTTTACTGTTATAGCAAGAACTATTGTTAAACAATGATTGTGTGGGGAATGTCAGGTTTTGTGTATTCTTAGTTAAATTGTGAAGTAGAGAAACTGAGAACTAGGGCTGCGTGCTAAGCTAGCTAGCAATATTAGCATAGCCAGTCTTGACAGGCTGCTTCATAAACAGAATGCTCAAAATGATAAAAACAAGTTTTTTTAAGCCAATGTTGGAACACCTTTAAGTATATTAGACAGAAATCAAGTTCTGAACAGGACAGTTGTACTTGTTGTACAGTTGTACTTTCCCTCTACTAGTTCTTTTTATAAAATTGCGACCTTCAAGAGTATCCACAAGAATTAAAATAATTTTCCAGCAGCACAAAAGGACTTGTTGCAGTTCATGTAATTTTGGTTTTGGCACGGCGCTAATTTGCGAGCGTGTGCTTCAAACGAAACGGTTTCGTGCAAAGGAGCTGCATGTTGTGGACGCTTGTCTGGAGTCATTCGATATGCACCATTTGAAGGTCCGGCCCTTTTACCCTTCACATAATGTAGTGTTCTGACATGAACAGGAACCCACGCTAGGCCTCCTACTGACCCTAAATGTAGTTCAGGCTCGGAGAGGGGACTGAAGACGGAGGCTCTAGTTCTCGCTGTGTAATTGTGCCTCGCTCATTTGATCTCTGGGCCATGTTCCCAGCAGCGGTCATGCATTTTGGTTACAGGTTTTTGTCGTGTTTGCTGTTGAACATATCCTGGCTGTTCCATGACTCATTGTATTGTCTTGTTTAACCAGTAATGCGTAATGAGCAGTTTTCGCAGCACGCACCGATCGTTCCCATTCCCATAAACAAAACCGCAGACATACAAGCCCATACTTAGCATCTGAACAAGGGTTCGGCTACATCTATTGTCCCACTATTGTTTATTTCGTCCATTTTAGATCTTGAAACCTCCTTGACCACGGACCTGTGCTAAACCTCCAGACAAGTCTCGAGTGCTTCAGTCCCAGATCAACAGACAAGCCAAAAAAGATGCACCCCGAACTTCATGACTTGTCCTTAGTGGTGGTGGTGGCGCATGGCCAGCATCTGGCGCCAGTCCCAGACATAGAGCATGGTTGACATGTCCTGACATGGCATTCCAGTGGACAGAATGTTCTCTGGGCTATTTACTTCTCATCACGTCCATCAAAGCCTTATCCTATACGATTCTAGAATAACACACTATTGTTAAACCAGTATAGTTTCAAGTGTTAATCTCATGCAAAGTTTGAAAGAACAAGCAAACACGCCCCTCTTCGCCTTATAATTAGACTTGTTTCCAATGACCAAAAACATGCTGGTAGGTGGATTGGCTACTAATGGGCTTCTATTGATAGTTTACTGTACATTTTCAATAAACATGTTTACAGTAGAATGCGATGATGGATGATAGGGAAAAGACTATGATTCTAGACAATAATGTGCTGTGTCAGTAATGCTATGTTGATATATTTCGGGATATATAATTAGTTCTGCTCAATTCTGTACGACATAAACAGGGCAACTTGAAGCGGCTACTGTCGTGGGAAAAATACTGTAACATGGATTCACTGCTCATAGTTACATTTGTAATGCTGCTGTACACACGTCGCAGTTTTGTCGATTTCAGAAATTGGCATAAAACCCGTAAGGTTCTGCCCACTGAAGTACACCATAGACAATTATAAAAAACTAATAATTATAGCTGTCAGGGAATTCAAAGATTTAATTGTATGATTTTTGTCATATTATATGCTTGGTAATGTTTCTAAAGAAATATAGTACTGAGCAAAAGTTCTAGGCCACCATTAGATACAATAGACAATTGTTTTAGCATAATGTATAAAATAGTATAATGACCATAATGAATAATTTCTGTATCCCTTTATTAGAATACAACCAGAAAACAGGAAATCTGTATGTTGTATTAAAATCTGAAAGAAATCAGAAAAAATAGGCAAAATTCAGAGTACGGTTTCATCTGAATGGGTTTTTATGTTTATTATCGGATTCTTATCATAAAGTCAGCGGGGCAATCGTAAAACGGGGAGTACACCTGTGACCTAAGGAAGTAAGTGTGTGTATATATGCCTTGCGATGGATTATGTCTGCAATGTATGGTCGACTTGTGTCCTGTGCTGCCGGTTAGCCCTCATCCTTAATAGACCTATAATGCTTATAATGCTATAAGACCATTTCTGATTGTTTGGGTTGCACCCTTTAGTTCTGGCACAAGCTTAATGCTGATCATAATAGTGTCGTTCATTCAAAGGAATTCTGTTGTCACACTTCATCTTTTCTTATTTCTGCATAACGGTGAACTGTGCGCAAAAAAGGTCCATGTAGAAATGGCTTGCCAAGATGTGTGCATAAAATGTCCTGTGAAGAACCAGTCAAGACTGAAAGACTGAAAGTGACCTTAATAATATGTCTGAAGCCCAGCAGTCATGTTCTAACCTCTACTTGTGGGCTGTTCAACAAGCTCATATGAATAAGACGTTGGGTGTCCGTATAATTTCGGCCATGTAGCGTAGTTTAATGCTGTCCCTTCCGTTTTTATATGTTTGCCTACCGTTTCGTTTGGTTTATGATTTCCTTTTCATGTAAACCTCCTTCCCCTGTGAGTGTCTACAGAGGATCGGGAATATGGTGTATCCACATGAATGGAATACTTTTGCAAGTGCGTTAAGTGTGTTGGTGCTGCAGATGGTGGGGTCCCAGAAATTCCGAGGGACAAAGCACTACCCGTGCGAGCCACAACTATGCCCAGCTCCAGACACTGTTCTCATGTGGCATTTGCCGCAACCGATGCATTCCTGAGCGTCCAAACATGATGACCAATCGAGCTCTGCCACCTGTGAGCCGACTAGCACATGTTTTCCATTAAGCCATGGTCACTCCACTATGTTTTCCCTTTTTTGCTCTCTGGGTTACCATTTGTTGTCTCGTGCCAACCTTGGGTAAACATTTGAACGAACCGCAACTATGCAGCATAAGCGCGTCGCCATAACACAAGAAGCCGCAATACGTCTCGTCTTAGAAAACGGTTTTACACTCTTGCTCCCTCTTTAATTTGATAGATAATCAATGACGGCTTCAGGCAGGCCCTCCTGCGCGCAGACGAAGAACCCTAATTGAATCTGACAATAATTTTCACATCGTTCTCATACCCTGTCTCCGATGCCATTAGTGACATTACTGTGCTAATGGTTGCCATGACAGCATGAGCAATGCTCATTAATGGCCTCGATGCCTGTAATGTTCAGAACAATTTCATTTTCCTGTCTCCCGTGCCCATATTTTTTGTCTTAACTTTCGGTAGGGCGATTGCAATACAGAGAAACTTTTCCAGAAGATCCGGGCAGGGTCACTAAGTGAAGAGTCATCAGTTGTAGTTGCTCGCGAGATGGAAAAAGATTTTTTTGAATGTCACTTTTTCACTTTTGCACGCATTTCACGGTCCTGGCTTTCTTTCTCAACCGCCTTACCCTCCTGAGGCAAAGCCTCACTGTCAGATGGACAGTGGCTCTTCCAGGAGCGTTTTCCGTACCAAAATCAGCAAAAACAGACGGCACAAACAAGCATCTGTTGTGGACGGACCGCCATTTTCGCTGTGGTCAGGCTTTGTTTAACAAGTAGCGCCGCTCAAATCCCACAGAGCTCTTTCCGAGGAAAAAGGGCTGCTTTCTTTTTCTCGGGACAGAGCGCTTGTGGATGTGTGGCGAACCCTTTTTTCTGTAAACAAGAATAAAAAGGAAAACATCTTTCGAGGACTTCCGGACGAAGCAGTGGAGAAAAAGCACTGGCTTTTACTCAGGAACAAGCAGATGGACCGGAACATAAATTTTTCATAGACTTCTGCAACACAAGCCCTCCTCACTGTAACCACCGTCTAAACACACACAGAACACCCCAAACAGCCTGGAAACATTTGGGTCTGAAGGCTAAACAGACAGGAGAGCAAAAGAGGTTAGAAAAGTCTGGATTTGCACAGTAATGTGCGCACAATGACTGCAGGTTTTTTTAAAGTCCTGGAAATTAGACTTTGCATTTGGCATATATTATGAGCATAACTGGAAATGTAAAACGAATACAGTCGAAGTCGGTTAATGGGACCAGCCGCTTATTCGGACCAAATCCTAAAGTACCGAAACAAATCCTATTATATAGATGTAATATTATTCGCTTATTCTGACCAAAATTCCGCTTAATCGGACCAAAGAACGTGAGAGCAAATAAGAAAAAAAAGCCACAAGTC
>JAUZSU010000473.1:15019-51079 GCA_034780255.1 Parotocinclus maculicauda
AGGCTGGTCCAATTTAGCCATGAAACCTCCCACACTAAAATGACAGGTGTTTCAGTTTCATTGTCCAACCCCTGTATATATAGCTAGACAGACAGAACTCCTGCCCGATGGAACTGAGACATAAACCAAAACAGGGCATGGTTGTCAGATTTCTCAACGGGATCAGACACATTGGAGGCCGTTTCCAAAATCAGTGGTAACAAGACTCTTCACCCACACTAAATGCAACTTAGACATGCAATCTGACAAAAGGCCAAACTTCTCTTTGCCAGAAGCAGGATATGTACTAGAGAGGCTCAGCATTGGGAACCAGTGCTCTACCAACTGTACAGACACAAGTTCATATCCAGTCTCTGGCGATGTATTGTTTGCCTGTCCGTCGGACTGCATTGGTTTTAAACAGTGTGTAATGTTCAGCCTTGTTCTCCCTGATTCCAGAAACCAGATTTCAGTTCTCTGTTATGCTATTAAACAAAATATTATTTCAGGTACAGGATATTTTAATCATACCACACAGGTTATAAAACGAGATATTATACATTACTAATGAATCAGTACACAATAAAGAATAATCTCTGATTTTTCACAAAAGGTTGTCTACAACTGTTAAATCAGAAACTGACGGGTTGCACAGCTAGAAGATGAATAAGAAATGACACATAATGACACAAGGCATAAAAATTAGAAGGTGTGTTGGAAAAGATGCTTGGGCAGAGTCATGAACATCAGGCCAACAGAATGCCTGTTCTAACAAGTGGTGTGTCTCAGCAGTGATACCTGCAAAACAGCAAGCAAGATTTTACTTGTAGTTTTCTAGAGAAAGCAAATATTACATAGTATGTTTCTACACTCATTTGATCAGTTCCACTTACCGCGGGAGGTGGACTACTATAACTACAGACTGAAGTTCAACTGTTTTTTCAAAATACCTTGTAAGTCACCTTTACTCTGTTCTCTAATGATCAGAACCTCCACAGTGCAGGTACGTTTTGGGTAGTAGTGTCCTCCCCATGTCCTCATGTACTCCCAGTAATCATCTTTCCTCCCACAGTCCAAAGACCTCCATTAGGTAACGCTAAATTGCCCGATCAAAGTATGTATGACTAGTAAACCATTTATGCTGAAAGTGTTGTTTAATAAATCAAACAACTCAAAACAAGCTAATTCTATTGGTCCCCCACAGGACCACCACAGATCAGGTACTATCTGTGCTTCTATGATTGGATCAACAGAAACATTATAAATGTAAATTCATTTCCCATCCTTTAATCTGTCATCAGTGCAGACAGGATGCTGCCTACAGAATGCTGGTGGCTGGACATTTTTGGTACATTGACTATTCAGTTCAGCAGTGACAATAAGGCGCTTAAAACCTTCAGCAGCACTGCTGTATCTGATCCAATCGTACCAGTGCAGCATAGAAAATAGTAAATTATAGAACATAGTAAAGGGGACTAACAAAGTATGTAAAGAATCAGGTGGACTACAGTCTGTAATTGTAGAACTACAAAATGCACCTGGATGGTAAGTGGAACTAATAAATGGACAATGAGTGTAAAAACATGGAGGTGTACTTAATAAACTGATCAGTAAATGTAGACTGAAACACTGTTATATTGTAATTCAATAACACAGTCACATAGAACATGGTATTCCAGTCAGGAATGGTGTTTCCTTATGCCCACTCAATCATGCATCGTGGTTTTAAAGATAAATAAAACCAAATTTACCATTATGAATCCATTCATTCCATGCATGCAACTGGTCACTGCTATGGTCCATGCTGGCCTCTGCAAATGTGTGATCTGAAACCCCAAAAGAGACTTCATCATTTTAATTTGCATTCCAAGCCCTTGATTTAATAGTCAAGAGTACAATGATAGCAACATGGAATTATTAAACAGGCTGTCATTGCCCACCTTTCGAGTGATCCAGGAGTTTTCTGAGCTGGCGCAGTGCTTGGGTGAGATTATCCAGCCGGTGGTGAAGGTACGCATTTTCACCTCGCAGTTTCTTGATTGTGTCTTGAAGATCATAAGTGAAGGTTGTCTGTGTTATAAAGGAGATGGTCAGCAATGTGACAGCTAACTGCACACTAAACATTTTCTCACACACTTCCTTTGTTCTAGTAAGCTTCATAAGAACCAGGTCCCACACTGACCAAAACTCTGCTGATGTCTATTTATCAAGCATTTCTTTTACAGCTGGTCGATTTGTACGCCCTCTGGTGCTGGGTGTTTTAGGACTGGACATGCATTAATAAATCAATTGACATTTCATGCACCATTAATTTAGCTTATTTCAGTATATAACAAAGTCATTAATGGTGTAAAACTGGAAAGCTGTGGAAATTAGAGTCTAGGGTACGTCTCCTAACTTTGGATATTTTCAGACACTGTGGACAGGTGACATTTTCATGATCAAAGATTTATACGTTTACATGTACAGTACCTATTATTATCAAGCCCTGCCAAAACATCGCAACATATTTTTTTAGCTTTATTTACAAATTATAACCCCCAGCATAAAAATAAAAATATCATTTAAGAAATCCATAAACATTAATTAGTCAAATAAATGGGTTTTTAGATGTGACCAAAACCCTTTAGAAGTCCATTATTAACATGATTAGGTATAACCAACCGCCTTCCAGATTACATACCAGATCTATTTCCTAACGATGATGACCTGATAATTAAACCAGCTGTACATTAAGGATTCAATTCATAGTAGTAGGGGCTCTGGGAAAAAATAAAAAATGACACAACATATAAGGATATCATGATGTTTCTGATGCTTGAATTATCCCAGAAGTACTGTTCAAAGTACTACTGAGAATTATAAAGTGAATTTCCTAGGCTATCATGGCCATATTAGAGTGGCTGCTCTCCAATCCTCCACACAACCAAAAAAGACATTTGAAAAATTATTTAGGTAAAACCAATTCTGAACATATGTAATGTGGACGAATTAAGTTTGTAGTAGTCAAATCAGATTACAGACTACTACAGCTACTACACAGCATTCAGTTTATTTTAGTTATTTACAAGTTTTCATGTGATTTTACTTAGTTACCTACACTTTAAGAAAAAGAAGTACGGAATTGTACTTAAAAGGGTACAAAGGCTTATTGTCGCTGGGGCTGTACCCTGTTGCAGTACAATAAAGTACCTATTAGGACAAGCACTTATTTGTACCCACATTGTTTGTACCTCTGAGGTACTATTAGGAACCCCATGCTACTGCGACCTGCGACAAAAGTACCTTTAAATTGTGGTACAACAGTGTATCTTTCCCAAAAGGTACCAACGTGTGCTTTCAGAGGTACTGCCCCAGCGTCAAGCTGTTCTGAACTTTAAAGTGACTAAATTGTAGTAAAACACCCACACAGCTATTCACATTTATCCACTGTTCATTTATGCAAATAAATTGCCAATAATTTACACAAAGAACGCACATAATGTCTATGTTTAATATGTACTTTCTTTTAAATATCTGCTGTGTCCATTACTCCAGATGAAAAAAACGAAGAGAACAAAAAACTACGAAAGAAAACATCTCCGACTGAAAGCGTTAGGCACTCAAGCGTTTGTGAAGATGCTGGGCATTATGGGAAATGTAGTGCCTTTAGTTAATTTGCGCGACTGTAGTTCTGCTCAGCAAAAAATGACTTTAATCCTAGTAATTTTAGTGGGGCACTGCAGCATTTTAATAGGGCACATACCCTTATAGAATTGATGGAATGACCGTCCTGCCAACTTTTACCTTAACTTTCGTGATTTGGTATGCAAACTTTGAACCGAATGAGATTCCTTGTGTGGAACCTGCAGCCAAGCTAAGAGTCGACTCTCTACACCGGGCATCAGAGTTTAGAAATCGAATTTGGGAATCGATTTCAACTACCCACCAGTGGCCACGTGAATCAAACACATCAGGTGTCGCGAGCAATTTACAAGGTGTTTACTTAGTTAAAAAACAAACCTGCGACAAAAACAAACACACCTATGAGTGAAATATAAACTATTTTCGCTGTCATGTGATCAGTTTTCTATTAACGTGCTACTAATGCCAAAGAATGCATCGATGAGACGTTTTTTTCTTTGGCCTAAAAAAGATTTGTTCATGGCTTGATCATGTGGATCAACTTGTGGAGAAGAACTGACCCTAGCCTTCATTTCATGGTAAGATACCCATCGTCTAATCTTAATGTCCAATCTTAAGGTCTTGCTAGTAAAACTGCCAAATCCTCTAAATGTTTGTTAGGTTGAGTTTGCCAAGCCCTTACATGTTGAATACATATCCGTATGAGATAACCTCGTAGTAATATTTGACTGTGTGTGTGTTAGGTAATATGTAAAAGCTTAGTCATTTAATTTGATTTAAATGATCAATTTAAATGATCAGTTTATTTACAATGATAAATGACCTTTCTAAATGCTGTAATGTTGTAATGTTTATAAAACAGATAAATAAAGTAAAATAAAGTTCCAAGAGAGGTTAACATGACTGAGACATAAACATTGCTTTGATATGCTCATAAAAATTTGAGTATATTATATTATATTATATTATATTATATTATATTATATCATATTGTATCATATTATATTATATTGTGAGCAGTGTATTCATTGATTAGGGTGATCCACTGTTCCATGTCAGTGGCAAATGTAAGTGATTGACCTCTTTGCCTTAAATTTCTTATATCTTCCGTATACCATCCTTGACTGGATTGATGGATTCCAAGGTCTTTAGACAGAAATATAGTTAATCTTTTCTGGTCTGATGAGCAGGCATTATAGGGATGGACAGTAGAACTGTGTCTCCATCTGGAGGAAACATTGTTTGTTAACTATTTCATAATACACTGCTCACAAAATGTAGAATGAAATGTCTCCTAATCAATTCTAAAATCCTTATTCTGAACACCATGAATTATTAATTCACTCAGATTCACCATTCCTTACCAGTGTGCCAATTTGTATCTCTGTCGCACACAAACACATTTATGGAATTATAAACTGTCCTTATGTGACAGTGCAACATATTTCCTGATGTCTTTGCGATGAGAGAATCTCTTTCAGAATAGAGCAGGGAACTGACTGAGAAGCATCCAAAAACTTTGAGGAACTAGTGTATTTACCATCTGGTGTCTGCATTGCATTTTCCTCCCCTTGTTTCATTTTTATGCTTTTTCTGCACTACTGCAGCTCCCGCAATTAGAAACAATTTCTTAAACAAACTAATCTGCTGGTGTCCTGAGATTCACCTGAGTGGTACCACCTGCTCATAGTCACCATCACGATGTTTATAAGAGGTGCAGTGACAGCCAAACGTTACTCAGTGTTCCGTCTGTTCATGTTTCTGCAAAATTGGTTGCACATACAATCTGTCATTTTAACTGCTGTAATAACTACAGTATCTGGCAGGGTAATGTATTGTAAATTAAGATCCCTAAAAATACAAATAATTGATTGACTAGTTAGAAAACAGACAAAGATTCAGAACTGGCTGTAAAACAACAACACTGTTACGTTCCAGCCAAACAAATATTCTGGCTTTAAGGTGTGCTTTTTTTGGCTCGGGGTGATAAATTTATTTCTGTTTTAACCAAGATTTTTTTTTTTAATTCTGTGCTTCACTGCTTCTTACTTTTACCTGCATTCTTAGCCCCTATCCTGTAAGTATCCTAAACTTTTGTTTATTATATTAGGAATGAGTTGATTTCGAATCACGAATTTGACTTTAAACTGTGCAAAATGTTATATTACAGACATTTATCAGCATACTGCTTCAAATGTTCAGGTGCTTTTACAGATTAATATTTTTATCTTTATTTTTTATTTTTAATCAGTGTTATTTAGTTCCCTGCATAAATTGTGTTCTCATTTGATTTAAAAGTAATACAAATAAAAATAAGTCATTTCTACATGCAGCATAACTGCAGACGTTGCAGCGCTAGCGTGTACGGTGGTGTGTCGCCATCTAGTGGGCTAAATCGTTTGCACTGTGCATTTGCCTGAGGTGATGCCTCATCTCTTTATTATGCGAAATCTGTTTTATTTGGATGTACTTTACACCAAAGATATTGGAGTAAGGATCAAATTCTTGTAGGCTAGACAGTCATGTCACACAAGCTCATGTTCTTAATGCATTTCAAAAACATTGCACTTGATTTAATCATATTGCAAATAGAATTGAGCTGAACCGTATAGTAAATTATCATGTCGTCATGGTCATGAAGAACATGTGCTTTGTTGAACCTAAGCCCAATTCGTTGTTTTACTTTAGCGGTCACAACGTTGTCGTAAACAGAGCACAATTTGTGACAGGACTCAAAGTCTGCAGTGTGGAAATATTTAAAATTGGAGTACGTAACCAGTTCAGAATCTGAAATTTTCCTGAAACAGCAACGTGGTTAAAAGTTTTACAGAGAGGGTAACTGAATTCCTGTAATTGATACAGTCTATTTACAAAGACATTTTTAGTTGGTTTACTTTATTTAGTTAAAATAAAACATTTAAGCTATTGATCGGCTGCAGTTGTTTTTTCTTAATGCAATGCAGAGCTATTTAGTCAGATTTTAGATTTTAATAACTATAAAAATACAAATAAGGCTTGATATCAGTAGATACTAAATTTTAAATCAGCTAAAAAAAAATTAAAAATTTTTTTTTAATAAATAAAATAAAAAACTTGATCGGGACACTACCAGAAGAAACTCCCAATAATAACACTGTGCTTGGTAACATGGCTATTATTTATGATGGGTGAACTGCATGGGTCATGTCCTTCCCTTCTTACCCTTATTGCTCTGGGATAGAGTAGATCCAGACTCATCAGATCACATGACCTTTTTTCCATTGCTTCAGAGTCCAATTTTTATGCTCCCTGGCAAACCCTTTCTTTTGATCAGCCTTACTCACAAGTGGGTTTCTTATGGACTTACACCTGTTTGGTCTCAATCCTGTGAGTGTTGTGCATGTGGAAATGCTCTTACTTCTATTAAACATGACAGTGATTTCTGCTTTGTTTATCTGACTTCACCAAAGTGGTCATTCAAGATTTGGTCCAACCACATTTGTCCCATAAAGCTGACAGTTCAACACTACCTTTTCAGTTCTTAATATGTGATGGACAAATCTTAAACCAGTCATTTCTAATTCTTTTTCCAGTAACTTAGTTGTTGCATACAAGCCAGTAATTTGACTTTTATGAATCACAGTGACATTATTTCTGTGGTCACCACATACATCTGACATGGTTGTTAAACATCTACAGTAATTATCTTATCAAAGCCTATTAGTGCACATCTATAGGTGTGCTACTTCACGATAATTTGAATTATGCATGTTGTATCTCTACATGGTTTTTAAATTATGTAATGTACAATCATTTAGGAACTGAATGTGAAATGTGTACACTGAAATACAAGCTGTGGAAAAATTAGATAGATCCATTGAGATGGAGATTTATTTTTACATTTTAATAAGCAAATGTAATTAATGTCCAAGCTTGCTTATGTAGAGGCAAATTAGTTGGTGTGTTGTCTATTGTTGTGTATTTCGCAAACAATAGTTTAACAAAAAGTAGTAGTGAACTGAAAAAATAATATGGGCCAAAACGGACAGTTTGGTGCCAGAGTTGTGACCGAAAGGGTGTTTTATTTTTAGCATGTCCATGATGAACGTGAAATGATTCCACACAGAACATTTATTGCTGCTCAAACTGAAATCAATGTGACTGGCATTGGTGATCAATGAAAGGAATTTTAGTGACTTTTCTCATGTGTATTACAACTATTGAAAAAATATTTCCACTACCCAAAGTGCTTCCATTTCTAACATCCCAGTTTCCATCGCAGGCTTTCACATATTTGACGTTCCTGTCTTTGTTGCCTAAGCTTAGTGTTGTGTTTTTCTTAACACAACCTTTAATCTAACACGTCTTTGGACAAAGCCACTGTGCCGCCCTTTATGGTATGAAATGTACAAAAATGCTGTGTAAAAGTTTACATGTTACTTGCTAGTAAGCTCATTTGTTAGAAACCTAGAATAAGTTATTTATCTGTAGTCACTCATGCTGTTGCTCTTATCATGTGTTGTAGTGAGAATAACTCAGCAACATAGAGCACAGTGTAGGAAGGCCTATCGTTTAGTCTCCCAAATGACCAAAATCTGCATTTATATAGTTGGAAGAACCTCCTGGTTTCAATAAACAGTTTGTTCCTCCATTCTGTCTGAAGTATAGAGAGAGACAGCTGTGGTCAGGTGCTGTCTTTATCAAGATTAATGAACAGTTTGAAGTTTTTAGTCCTCTGCATGAGATCAATGAATGCAATACTCACAAGGGCCAAACGGGAGCATCTCTCACACACACACACACACACACACACACACACACACACACACACACACACACACACACACGCCAATACGCAAACGCTTGCCAGGGGCTGCATGTTAAATGTCCAAGTGGTAATCAATGCAGAGAAATTAGCTATTGATTGTGTATCATTCTATAATAGGTAACCTATGGGTTTGCTCTTTTTAAAAATTCCAATACTGTCCATGGGAGTAAAAGCATAATAACTCTGTCTAGCCAAGAATGGAGCTGTGAGCACAGACACCAGCAGTGCTCTTGAGGGCAAACTGCAATTAGTATAGAGGGCATAAACATAGGGAGAGGAAATATTGATGAACTTCACATGAGCTACAAAGTTCATTAAATACTTTATGAGAATGTGGAGGCTATATTGGTTTTTCAGTAAGGTTGACCTTGATCTTACAGTTTCTGGTTGTATTTGTGAATAAGAACAACAATGTAGGAACTGTTGATTATTTTTTATAGAGTTGTTACATTGTAATCTACATGTATTACAGAAAGTATTAGAACAGAACAAGTGTTGTCCTTAAAGCTGTGTATGTCTCAACTGATGGATGGGTGACTGGCATCTAATACGTGGTGTAACCATTTAAATGTGTAGCTCAGTTACAAATGTGTTATCCTCTGATCTTTCTGTGTGTACTGTACCATTGAGTGCACTTAATGAACTGATATGTACAGAACATAAGATTTTGTTAATAATTCGATCAACAAGTTTACACGCACTTGAGTAATCAGGTACTGGGAAAACTCTGGGTTTACATGACATGGCAATAATCAGAAAGCAGGAGGGCACACTCCTTTAAAGTTCACCTGAAGCCATTTGAGAGCTTTTTAAAATTGTCTCTGTTTTGATGTTTCTCTCTAGAAGATGAAGTTTATTGAAATTCTTCCTTTCCTCAAGCATATACTGTGTTTGAGCCTCCTCAAAAGTGCTTGGTAGCCAAATGGGAGATTTTGCAATTTAATTCCAGGATTTACAGATGTCAACAAGTCTATGGAAACAGGCTGACAATAAGTTGTCTTTTTTTTTTTTAAAGCCCAAAACATGTTATTTAGCAGACGGCCTTATCCAGAGCAACTTACAATTCATACAGTCTCAAAATCCAAGCAATTGTGGATTTGACCTTGCTCAGGGACCTAACTGTGGCAGAGGTGGGATTTGAACCCTGGACCTTTTGGTAGGCCACCACAGTACCATAATATCTTATCTTTTCACTTTTCAACAAAACTTTCAGGGATATTGCACTTGGGAAACAAGCCCTCAAACCGGGACCTTAACAATTATCAATATTTATAAGTGACCTTATAGAAAAAGTCTTAGCAACTATGTTTGATTTTGCTTCCCGCAAAAGCTCTACTTTCTCTACAGTTATGTTTCATTGCATGGGAAGATCGAGTAAACAGAAATCAGAGTAAGGTCATGCAGTATCTTACAAAAGTAAGTACTGTACACACTGAGACCTTGTAACACTGATGAGCCACATGTTACCCGAAGGGAAAATGTCTAATTGTCATTTTCACTTAGGGGTGTACTCCCTTTTGTTGCCAGCCGTTTGGATATTAATGGCTGGATGTTGATTTATTTTGGGGTCACAGCAAATTTGCACTGTTATAAAAACTGCAGAGTGACTACTTTACATTGTATCAAAGTGTCATATCTTTAGTGTTGTTCTACAAGAAGAGATAATAAAATATTTACAAAAATGTGAGGGTTGTACACACCATTGTGACACTGTATATGTGCTGAGAAATCTGATTACTGAGATAAAATTAAAATCTCCTTTTTGGATTCTTGATTGATTTCTTGGAACACATCCTCATTGTACATCGGTTGTAACCCGTATTATGAACAACACAGACTATCAGCCAGAATGAAACAGAGACTGAATGTGAACCAGTTTATATATACTGCATACAAAAAATAATGAATGTTAACCAGTGTAGGTTACAAAAGAGTACTACTTATTTTAGGACAGACATAAACACCATTTACACCTTGGTACAGATAAGTAGCGGAAAGTCATCCACACACTCACGAGTAACTTACCCGAAAAGTTTCAGAACACATCAACCACATTACATGCAGCATTGAGGTAAGATAAGGCTTTAGTTTTGATCCTTTCTTGTTTTTCTTATCCTCCAGCTATTGTCGTTCTTGTTTTAATTGGTAATGTCCCACTGATCACCGTGTCCTCTATCTTAAATAATGAAAAATAAGCACAAGCTTTGAGAATTTCCACTGCTGGTAGTACTGAGACATTTTGTTTATGACTTGTAAGTACTGATTTTCAGAACCTTGCCCAAGTCCCTCCCACTCTGAGCTGAATCACTTCCTACATTACATATTATCCAGTTTGATGGAGTTGCTGTTTCTAGGTAGAAGACGAAACCCCAGGTACATTTGGGCAGCACCCTCATAAATCAAGCTGCAGATAAGCCTTTCTTCATCCACTTAACACTGCTTCTCTCTGCCTTTAAGATCATTACAGTAAAAAAAGTGACACACATGATTGATTAAAATGGCGTTTGGCGACGGCAGGTAAATCACACTAAGCGGTATGACACCGCAGTTCGTCATATCATATTTCTGTCAGGACAATGATGGTAAAAAGGCTTGTCACTGTGTGATATCTGACAACTCGAGCTATCCGCTTCAATACAAGAGAAGATTTACAGACAGGTTTTAGTGGGCTGCAAAGGAGGAGCGTGAAAAACGGAGGTTCTGCCGGTGGATCGTCACTTTTCAAATGGCCGTAAATTTCATTAAAGAGGACACTTAAAGTCTATAACAAACTGCCAGGCATGAAAGTGTTTACCATTCAGCCAGACTGTCTAATGCCAGGTACAGACGACTCGACACGTTTAAAGCATGGCCTTGTGTTAACTCCTTTTATATGAGGGTACATTGTTATCGTTTAGTTTTCATTACTTATAAGGGGAGGAAGAAGATTTACAACACATTTGTAGAGAAATAAACCAGACAACTTTGTGATGAGGTAAACCATGTCAATTCTGGCGCTCTCTTTGCGAATGTTGGTGTTGTCATCAGTGTTTTACTAAACTGAATAACTGCAGTGTTTAGATGTATTTTATACTTGATTTACACTTATGTCTATACGCCTTGCACATATTCTTATATACTTGTACACATATTAATTATGCTTAACAACTGAACTTGCTGAACTTTCATAACCACCACAACAATGCTGTGTGCTCGGTTAAACATGATTGTGGGATTTCCTAATATGTGCTTAATATGCATTTGTACCAGATGATAATTCATAGGAGGTGATCTACAGTGTAATTTCTACTTTTTTGCACTAAAAAGGGCAAGGAGACAGTGGTTAAGATGCCTGTACCAATGTATAATGGGCAATTTAGCTTCTATAATAAGATGAACTAGGTATGCTAGAGTATTCTGTTCTTTGGAATGACAGAAACAAATGCAGTTCTTTTACATAGCCAGACTTGCATTTGTTTGATAGATGTTATAATATATTTAAGAACTCAATCACTCAAGGTCATGTTATCACAAATAACATGGCTATGATTTGGGTAAAGGCACGAGCTGAAGGCAAGTGCCATGATAATTACAGCTATTTGCAATAACATATGACCTTGAGTGTTCTATTGCTTTATACAATGTTTTTAGAACAAAACAAAACAAAAGCGCTGCATTTTATAGTGAATATGCTTTAATACTGCCAAACAGTAGGTCCACAAAAAAATTTTTTTTGCTATGCAACTATGCATATTGCTATATAATTGATGATGCTAATATCTGGGAAATGCAGCTTATATATCATATATCAGCTCAAGGATGATAAAAGTAAAACAGCAGAGTGCAACATGTGCAACGCCAGTGTTTCAAGAGGTGGTAGCGGTGTATCTGATATCTGTATCGCCAGATATTCAAGTTTGCAATATCAATATCGGTATCAGGCATAAAAAATGGTATCGAACCAACCCTATTTTTTTTTTACCAATAAGCGGAGGTAATCGTAACTTCATCCATGTTATTTCACGCATGGACTAGGGGCAGAGAGCTGTTTAAAAAACTTATTGGTGAAAAAAAACCCTAAATTGTCATGTAGCTGAGTAAAGGTGATCACAATGTCTTTAAATGTTAAGATATTTGAGAGTTCTGTTATAAAAAAAAAGGCACCTGTTCCTTTAAAGTGCAAGAAATGCTGCTTGAACGGTAGTGTGTTCATGAAGTAAAACGATTTCCATTCCCTTACAAACGTGCAAATGTCTCTGCAGTGAATGGAATGATGAATGAGTTAAAGAGTAGTAAGTGGGTGAGGGTGGGCTTCATCTGAATGTGCAAATGAGATCTGGTCAGCTCAGCAGGAGTTAACATGGCCCTGATCTCCACATTAATCAGGCCTTGTCTGTTAGAAGGATGCTAATGGCACCTGATTACCTGTGTGCACTGTGGCTGTTGTATGTTTTATGTCTTTGACGGTAATATTTAGTCTTACATGGAACATTGCTGTTAAGTATGGTTATTTGTCACAGTTATTAAGCCAATGTAGGGAACTAGTCCAATTTTGAAGAAGTAATGATTGCTATCTGGTCTGCTTTAACTGGGATTGTACAGCTGTGCCTAAGAGTCCCAGTAAAAAAACGGAACAGAAAGCAAACCAAAGGAAGGTACATCCAGAAAGAGGCAATGTTTAAAGCATGCAAGTCACGTGCTTATCACAAATGCGACAGTAGCTGCTTTACTAAGTACTGAACTGCTCAGAAAAAATAGGGAATATGTTATTTTGAAGTATCTCCTAATTTGTGAGCAGTATAGCAATGTAAATCCAAGTTTTGCCAACCTTTCAGTTGATCGTCTTTAATAGTTCAGGAAGCCAAATGTAGTGATTATGTTTAAAATGTTGTTTTCATTGCACCACAGACTAGCACGTAATAGCCCTATATCTGAATGCTTATATGTGACTTAAGACTTCTGCTAGAACCTGCAAAGCTTCTCTTTATTCTAGCATGAAAAAAATTAATGTGAGAATGTAGTATGTGCAACAGCAGAGCCTTTTTGTCAAGTAGATCCATAGGACAACAACAAAAAAAAGTTGCTTTTAACACTCTGTTGTTTGACTCAAATTAAATCTGTTTTTAAGTGAGAAATGTACATTTATTTTGTCAGATCTGCTTAATGCAATAAAATACACACTGAGCTTTTTCTTTATCATTTTTAAAGATAGATTCATACTAAGGTGTGGTACTGTCATAGGATGCCACTGTTGCAACAAGTCAGCTTGTGAAAACTTTAGTGTAAACTCATCTCCTTTTGTCATAGGAAAGTTTTTGACCTATAACGTGATAGATGTAACAATACTACAATTCCTCAATTTAACCTATAAATTAAAAAACCCAAAAGTTATTTTGGTAATATGATTGATACTAATAAATGGTTGATAGTGTTTTTGGTGTTTTTAAGGAATTTGTACATAGTTTAAACCAATGGTGGAAAACCTTTTTAATCAAGGTGCAAGAAGCTTTTTCAAGAAAGTAACCATGCACATATCCAACACTTTATTACTGCTGTTGGGGATTCATTTAGGGATTAATTTTCTTCCGTCTAAACTGTAAAATTAGTTGAGGATTTTGTAACACCAATCTCATTCCTGTCTGTTGAACCAAGTTGGTTCTTGCTTTTTACACCTCTTTTGTGCTTAATGTTTATCTACAGTCAAGTTATATGCAGCCATTATTTACTGTGTCGTTGTATAAAATAAAAGTTTACTTTTAAATAGGTAGAAATACAAAGTACGCCAGTGAATCAGAGTCGACAGATTGTTGCACATATGGCAGTGATCAAGTTTAATTGTGGTCATGATTGGTCTTGGTTAAATAAACAAAAGTGATTGCAATCTTGGTGTGCTTAGCAACACTTTAATGATTCGTTAAATCTAATTATATCATTTTATTACATTAAATCACAAGCTCCACTCATGTTTTCATTGTATACTGTAACCTACTTTTTATTGTGTATTCTAGTCTTTTTTAAATGATAGTCTTTTAGACTATTGTTTAATTGTTTACATTGTATATATATTTGCAATGTAAAGCTATTTTTTGTTAAATTCAAAATTGAAAAGAAAAATAACTCCGTATAACACCTTTAGTTACAGGTTATATCAAATGTTCTTCAGTTCACTTTTCCATATGTTAATACCTGCTATTATTACGCTATTGGGAACAGAAGGTGAGGCCTTTCTTATTCATTTTGCTCTTACCGTGTGACAGCAAATTCCATCTCATAAACTCACTGTCACACTGACAGCCTCCAATTAAATGTAATATTTTGTATTGAAAGGTTTTGTTCTGTTAATCATCTGTCAAGCTGTGCTGCAATTAGTAATCTTTTATAATAATTTATTAAATGGCTAAAAAGTAACAACATGTAAAAACAAGTGCAGTCTATTGAGCTCAGATTGTCCATTTTATGCCTATGTAGTTCTATTTTAATTGGGGTGAAAAAAAAATTCCATATTCCAACCTTATTCTGACTGTCTGCAAAACTACATTTGTGTATAAGGATCAACGGTGAGCACAAGCTTTTGTTTTCCCCTTTATTCTCAAATTCATCTAATGCAGATTTGTGCCTAAACTGGATAAATAATAGTAGGGGAAGAAAATTGTAATCATTAATTTATTTACACGCAGTGTTCTGCAGATTGTGTTGCTCAAGGTTTGCAATATAGCCAAAGGCAATCATGATGCCGCCGTTCATTTCACTTAACACTAGATGGCACTGTTTGCTCAGCAATACCACTACAACACGGTTCATCCAGTGCAATCATTTTCCAACAGCCCGAGAGCCGCCATTGCTGTTATCTTTTAATAGATTTGTACAGGGGAGTAAAGCAGGTGCCTCTTGTTAATGTGTCCAATTGGCCAA
Source organism: Parotocinclus maculicauda (assembly GCA_034780255.1). NCBI lineage: Eukaryota > Metazoa > Chordata > Actinopteri > Siluriformes > Loricariidae > Parotocinclus > Parotocinclus maculicauda. The sequence goes on from JAUZSU010000473.1 coordinate 30,321, forward strand.
GTTGCGTATGGAATGTGGTGCATCCATCACTGTCTGATGCAGTGACACCCTGTCTTCCACCCTACGCTCCCGTCGAACAGATGAGGCTCCTCAAACAACCAAATACATTCAACAAAGTCGGCACACACTTACCATGATCTGAAAACAACACGCACCATAAAAGAATTAAATAATACTATAATGCTACTAATAATTTCAGTGTTAGTGGTTCTGTATTGTGTGTGCATGTTAATAATTAGTAGTAGTTATGAAGTCTTGAATTTGGGTTAACGGTCCACACTAGCGCCAGAAAAGGTATCTGTATTGCTAGCGCTGTCTTTCTTTTTTTGTTGCTGGTGTAATAATGTTAATATCTTCTATGAGTGCTTAGGTACTGCCTCATGTGCTGCTTTAATTGACAAGCCCTCATATAAGGAGCTAGCATGCTGCGAGTCTTTCCCAGCCTATGTAAAACCACATGGTTCTCTTGAGCATCTGACCAATAGTTCCACCAAAACCCATTTTGCCAAGTACAGATTCTCTCTCTGGCACCTGGCCTGTTTAAACAAGACTCTAGTGCAGAACTTTGTTTGCTGCACACCATGTACTCCCCTCCTGTGAGGAAAGCATTTAAGCCTAAATGCTTTTTTTTTTACCCCATAGAGGTCAAAATCTGTACCACTTAAAAACTGGGTTCTGATTTTTCTGAAGTGTGGATTTGGTCAACCTCTGCCTACCTCCCCGAGGCTCAGCTGACCCACATCTCCTCTTTCCATGCTTTTCCAAGGACTTGTGAGTATTAAAAATGTACTCCTGGTCAGATGTGATTACTTAAAACATCACCGTAACGTCAAAGGTCAGACTCTGACGTAGAATGCGTTACCTCTTGTACTGTTATTTCATTTAATTTTTCTTCATGTTGTCCCGTGTCCATGTTGTCTCATGTCCAGTTCTGGTTTCAGGTGTTTGTAAGCAGTGGAGGCTGTGTCAGTTTATTTCAGTTTACTTCTCAACAGATTCCTTAATTTAATCTCTGCATGTGATTTAATCATGACTAAAGATCATTTGGGTAATTGTAATCGGTGTCCTTTTGAAGAATTTCCTATTGAATGTAACACTGTTATTGTATTGTCAGTATGGTCTTCGTATTGTTTCTTCTGTATTGTCTGTTTCGGTGTTGCTAAAGTGAACACTTAACACACAATGAATAGCCAGAGGTGGTAGTAACACAACACCACTATTTATCTTCAGTTGGCTAATACGAGTTACCATCAATAATATGAAACGTATAACACAAACTCAGCAGGGAACAATTTTAATTCTGCCGCAAGTTCTTGTTTTGAGTCTGCTAAGCATGGTTAGGGTTGTATGAGAGGGTCCAGAGTCTGATAGTTTTCACAGTCAAATGAACCCTGTATGGGACACCAGTCCACTGCAATGCACTGTAACTGCACCTCCCGACCTTGGCATTCCAAGCCCAACCCAGTGTTTTAACACAGCAGCTGGTTCTTTCCTCAGCCATATGAAATGCTTAAATCTAATTTATCATGCCATATTTTAATGACCTACTAACAAGCCACTGAAGCCTTGTGCTGTTAACAAAAGACTATTGGAGTTAGCATACTACCCTACTAAACAGCTTGGCACATTAGAACACAATTTTTGTATTAAATTATTAGACAATTATTTATTTTTACCGAATTCACTGAAAACATGCAGGGGATGTTTTTCTTACCCACAAGTTAGAATCCAGTAATTATTTATGAAACTCGAACACTTATACTTATTCTTATTATTCTAATACCTAGTACCGGTACTTGGCTGGACATGTACTTGACTATATGAGCAGTTCCTGTCAGGCAGAACGTAAATGTCCTCTCAGTATTATCCATGACTTGTAATCACTATGCCAAACTTTCAGCAGGCTATTCATGCCCTCTGTCAGGCTCATATGGAAAATGGATTAGTCATTTGGGAGATGGCAGTGGGAGAACAGCATGGTTACAGTCCTCTCTCGCTCTCCCTCGCATCTCCAAGCTAATTTGGTTGTGCAGGTTGAGTGCTCAATTTTGCACTCAGTTGCTGGTGAGGCTGGTGAGGTTAATCGTGGGACAGCAGTGTTTATGTTATAGTAATATGGACTCGACTCCCCTGCTGCATCTAGCCGGCTCTGAAATATGTGCTCCAAACCCCCAACTCCCCTGCTTCCCAAAGGGTGGGGGACGCCAAAGAAGAAAGAAAAACGGAACGTGGAACAAAAGACAGAGGCAAGTCGTGCCAATTAGTTGCTAATGAGACAAGCTCATGAGGATTTCCAAGCCCACAACGTGTTAACATTTACCTCAGTTCTCTCTCTCTGTAGCTTTGCTACGGAAACGTGCTAAAAGAATGTCTCTGCTCTGATTGCTTACACATGGCCGCAGGCTCTCGTTCTTGAGAGGTGAGGAGAAAGGAACGCCTTACTTATGGTCAATGTAAAACCAGCACACCGACATGCGGAGACTACTTTTTTATGTTTTTCTATCTTTCTCCAGCATTCCCCTTTCACCTCCATCTCCCACAAGCGGCCCTCGATGGAAAGAGAAAAGGGAAACACAGTTGCAAAGCATGCACGTTCAGTATTCTTACTTTGGTGAGCAGGGAGAATATATGTAATAACCGAAAAATAATCTGTCAAGAGAATAAGCAGCTCTTCTTGCGGCCTTCAGGATCTGTTTATCAACAAAATGTAACTAAATACAGGAAATGTTTTTTCAGCCCCGACTGGACATCTCTATGTTCTAGATTTAGGATTGTTAGTTTCTCTTTGTTCTTTGTCTTAATTGTGAGACTTTCTATTCCCTTAAAGACTGAATGGCTTGTATGCCTTCTGAAAATGGAACTTGTGTGAGCCAGGTTTTAAATTTGTTATAAGATAAAATACAGGTGAAGTCCAAATAACACTCCAGTAGGCTTTGTTTATCCCTGGAACAATAATGAACAAATTGAATTGGACACATTAATTGTATTTGGTGTTGGGGAGCTACATATTGTGCACATTAAATAACTTTGCTACCAGACCTATTATTGATAAAATTGGAATGCCAGTGGATCTCCCTGGGATTGCTATTATTAGGTATACTCCTGCCTGAACAAATTCATAAATAATGAAATAAACGCTGAAAATATTATTACTTTTGGCAGCGAGCTTGTTTCACATTTCCTGCTGGCCCAAGCAAGCTTCTATCTAATTACTTTTCTAAGGAGTCATCCTCCTTTCTGCGAATTGAGTTTCTGAAGTTAGGGAGCTCTCTGCGATTGTGATTGAATAAACAACATGTTGGAACAGTTCCAGAAACAGTACCGAGATTCTGACCTGTATAATTCTGGTTTCAGACCGTAGCTCAGTGTTTGTTTTGTTCTTTTTGCGGTTAGCAGTGCTGGGATTTCGATCATCAAGACATTTCATCAAATCCATAAATCCGTGTTTGGCCATGCAGTTAGTTAAATGTGTGACTTGGGCCTTCGACCTCACTCACACATGCTTAACACCCCCACCTCAGGGTCCCACCCTCTCCACCTTGTGCCTTTCAAAGGCGGTTGTTAAAACCTTGTGGCGCAGTAACGGAGGCTGAAGGCACTTGGTAGCCCCTAGGTTTTATTTGGCTTTTTAAGAGGACTGTAAACCTTGAGCTCCAGGAACAACCTCTGGCACCTCGAGCTCCCTACTTGCTCGCTCTCCTCATTAGGACCGTGGCAAAAAAAGGGCTCGTTCAAACGACTCCTTCCTGCGCGATGTGTTTACTGTTAATTAGTTTGCTTTGTAAGGTTAGACGTGCGGACGAAGCAACTTTGAAAGCGTTTGGCGGCCATCTGTGTGAGTGCGCCGCTAACTACGTACAGATGGGGCGCACTCAAGACAGGTTGCTTCTAAAGGGGGGGCAGCGAGACGATGTTGGTTATTTTAGAAAGATTTATGGCCTGACTCGCAGGTAACTATTTTTGCCATAATGATGATTGTTAGTCATCTGTCAAAGAAAACAAAAACTGCTAAGCCAAAGCCAAACATAGTGAGAGTAAGTGGCTTTTAATGTACGAAACATTTCATAGCTGCATTGCTCACAAAAATTAAGGGGTGTTACATTTTTAAATATCCCCTAATTTTGTGAGCAGTGCATATCGTAAATACAGCAGAAAGGTTTGCAAATGTATTGATTTTCTATTGTCGCGTGACATCTTGTGTTGGCACATATTGAACCAATTGCTTGGTAGTGACATGGGGGTGGGGATAATTTGGTCAAGTTAAAAATGCCATTACTTACTCAGTGAACCAGGTAACTGAAGAAAAAGGTAAGATTGCCAGGTAATTGTTTGACAAGTCACAAAATTAGCAAGCATAATCGAATAAGGGCATTGACATGTCTAATTTATGCCCCATCTCAGGTGGGACTAGGCACCTTTTTCCAATTTCCTATTATAATTGTAAAAGGAATAATATAATATTATATAATGAGATAAACTAGGTCTTAATATGTTAGTTATTTGGTATGTCTGCTCAACATTGTAAGTTAAAGAGTTCTAATTGTTGTATAGTGGATGTGCCTGGACTGATTTCACTGTTATGAACTTTTCCTTAATCCAGTAAGGTGTGTTTGATTGGCGGAAAACTTGCCCATCTGTCTTTTTGAGCTTAGGGTCTTTTTAAGCATTAAAACTGACCTGTCCAGCATTTAAAAGGGGAAGCTGGATTGTTGTTGGCTAATGGCCACATACTTTGGAAGGCTTAGTGCTGGTAGAGTGAGAAAAACCTTGACTGAATGAGAGATCTTTAGTCTTCGGTTAATCTGTGTGTAGCTGCGGCTTAATGCAACGACCTACTTTAAGACAGTGGGATCTATTTTCTGTGTTTTGTGTTGATCTCTCAATGCAATGATTTTTTTTCTTATTTTTTAAAATACGTCTAATTCACTTAATTGTATTTGTCCTTAGATTTTTTTTTTGATCTTTGATTAGACATGAGCTTGACCTTCAAATAGTATTAACTCTGCAAAAAATATAATTATGTTCTTGCATGTTTTGCATAATGTTCTTCTGCTAGCATTTCTATACACATATGTTGTATAGGTTTTTATACAAGTTGTATCTTTTATGTTAAATTAGTTTCTGGAAATATTTTTCTTTGCACTAATAGTCCTAGAGTGGTTATAAAAGGATCAAATCAAGAAAACAAGTAAAAGTTATATAAAATGAGCCTTATATTTGTTGTATAGATTAGATCATTGTCAAATCCCGCCCACCTCCTTGGCTAGTCCTTTTCTTTTCTGTTTTTTTTCCCCTCCAAGGATTTATTTGGAAATGATTCCCAGGTGTTCGATAAGACCGTACTGGACATGACAGCAGTGCAATCAAGTGTATAAATTTAATTGCAGACTCATTTGGGGCCATTTATTAGTCAGTTAGGGGCACCCCGCTCCACTTGAACCCTGTTATTGTGCAGCTGAACATCTGTTTGGTTCGTTTTAACTATTTGTTTCATTGCATAGTTTTGCAGACGCGTGCCTATAATGGCCATGCTTTTATGGTAACTAAGGCACAATGAGCTTTAGTGTGATTGTGTCATTTTGCGATGCATTCCATGACAGTTAAAGATGTCTGCAGTCTGTGTGTTAAACTAATGGGTGGTTGTGCAGGAGATATTTGATGTGTTTAGCTCAGATACATATTGTCCAACCATTTTAATTCATACCATTACTGAAGTGTTGAACATTCTCATCCACCCCACTGCTGGTAGCACTTTGAAATGTATGCAATTGTAATTTAGTTTGTCAAACATCAAACCCAGTCAACTTGATGAAACAACCGACCGACTTGTGAAAATTAAGCACGTGATACGTCACGCAGGCGCATTTAAATTTATTTATTAATTTTTTGGGGAAAAGCGCAGACTGGCTGCACCCCATTAATAAAAGCCGCAGTGCACAGTGTTAATTGTTCCGTGCACAAGGCGCAGCAAATCCGATAAATCAACTGGCTAATTGCAACAAATTGTGTCCTGACATTAAGCTATGATTCCACACCAACAAATATTCATCAACATTGTGAGTAGCTCGTAAAACACAAAGCTGGCTATTTCCCACTCCCCCAAATATATTTCCCATCACAATCTCACCATTAGTCATTTGTATTGTTTATCATAACTGATGGAATAGGATTGCTGTGGACCGAGGCCAAGGGTGTGTTAAAAGTGTGCTAGTGCTTAGCAGGAGACTGAACACGTCCTGTGTGATCGATTCACTTTGCTAAACACTGATTCTCTACTGGAACTATTATTAATCTATTCTCCAGTGGCAACATTAAATGAGCTTATCTGCTCTAAAGTGCTTTTATTACAGTTCTGGAGTATCAAAAGTAAGATTTGGTAGCGAGGATTAAAAAAATGTGCACAGTTTTTCTCAAGTGTGAATCAAAAGGCTAAATATGTCTTGGGAAAGGTCATGGCTCTGATTTGTTATGGGATTTTTTTTAGCGAGGAATTTTGATTCTGTGCATTGATCAGTTTCACACCCACAACACGAGTATCGATCAATGCCATATCAAGGAGAGAGAGAGGCAGAGAGAAAGGGAGGGAGGGGTATGGCATGATAAATCCAGCACCCTGCCATTTTGTGCCCCCTCCGCCTCCTGGATGGGAGCCAGCTGATAGATCATAGTACACTGCTCATGCTGTTTGGGTGCAGGAGAGAAAAAAAAACCTACCTCCCACATGCTAACACTCTTTAGCATTGATGGCTTATTACTGGTTACTGTGATTTGGCTGGATGTGTTCAAGGAAAAGGTCAGCAGCTTTTAGCCATGGCTCTGCTGGAATACTAATACTGTCCTTATTCAAATCACCTGCTACTGTGCTTATTAAATAGATGGGCTGCGGTGCTTTAATTTAATAGCGCCGACGAGAGGCCGCAGCTGCCGGCAGGGCTGGATTAGGTACTTCTGGAAGCAGGAAAACCTCTGCTTTCAGGAGGTCGGATTGCTTCGAATGAAATAATGACAGCTACGCAGATAACAAGGACACGTGGCACAAAGCAGGGAAATTCTGCACGAGTCGCCTTCTGTCTGTCTTTTCTAGTCCCTTGCTCACAAACCTTAGGGATTGATCCGCTGAGTGCTCGGCTATTAATGCCGTTTAAGCCGCACTTGTTAAAATCGAATGTTGCGGTTTCATTGGCTCGCATTTGCAGGATGGTCTCGTACATCTCCATTTCAGGACCGTCCCCTGTCGGCGCTTTCGTTTGATCAATAAGCTTGTCTGCGAAATGGGTCATAGGTGCACATCAAAAGTAGAACGTCTGAAACGTCCCTGATGCATTTTTTATCCCACAACATGTCCTCAAAGTGCATTGCAATCAGTAGGCATGAAGGTATTATTGCTGGATTATGTCCCTTTAAAATGTATGTATTTATTTTTGGTGCTTATGGAATGATTTAAGAAATTATTGTGAATCTTAAAAATAGCAATATATAATAACGTGGAAGTATTTGGTAGTATTCTTTCAATATTCATTTGCATGGCACAGTCTAGGGGAGGGCCATATGATTAGTTTAGTTTCTGAACAATTTAAAATGCTTCATGATCTGCCCTAATAGTAAGATTTCGTTAAGTCAGACTTAAGTAAACTGATACAATTGCAGTCCGAGCAGTTATAAGTTAAGGGCCTTGCTTAAGGATCAAGTAGTGGTTAGTTTGGCAAAGGTCAGATTTGAACCCTTAAACTTTTGGTCCACAATCCAGTACCTTAACCACTAAGCTTCCACAGTCTCAAGAATTGTAGATCAAACACATTTTATTACTTGCACTAAACGCAATGACATGGCATCCCAAAGTGTTATAACAAGCAGGTGCTATTTTATTCATAATCTACTTTGTCCCAGCATTTTCATAGACTGATGCACAGATAAATCAATAATAACCCAAAATAGGGGGGAATCCTTAGAATACCTACCTGCCTTATTTCTTTTGCCATCACAGGATGGTGACTAAACCCATTTGTTATATGGAATGGGCGTGGGCATTGTCCAGGCATTACCAAAGTCACATGGTAAATTAGAAACTTTGTACATAGCGTTTTATTTACCTTAATGTTAATTAAAACAAAATTTAAAACAGTTCTGTAAAATACTGTAATTATTCTTTTTGTATCTTTAATAAAACGTTAAACAGTTAACTAAAGACCTAAGACTGTGGTTCTCTTTTCTGTCAGGAGTTGTCGCAAGGATTTACTCATACTAGTTTTCTGGAATTCAGATTTGAATTAGATATACATGTAGCCTTTGAGTTATGATCTATTAGGCGCCTCGATTTACAATAAAATCCAAGTTATGATGGATTTGTGACTGGATCAGGGACTGCCTGTATATTAATCACATTTTTATTCTCTACAATATAATAAGTATTAAAACCTTAGTCGTTCAAGTGAATGGACATTTGACTGGATGGATGTTGAATGGTACATACAAGTTTCATTTGTGGACATCTAGAACCTGGAGCATTTATTAACTACTTTAAACAGTTTGCATTTTAATATTATTTTAAACAAGAAAATACTAGATTTTTCTGTGGGTGCTGTGTTAATTTGCAAATTGGTCTTAAAACCAACATGAAAAATAATCGCGTAAACCATACTGCACTACCTGTCATTTCTAAACATTTAACGTTCTTTTTCCAACCTGCAAATCAGCTTCTGTTTACTGGTAATGAAGCCTACTCATCTGACACAATGGACTATAAACAAGAGCCCCACACAGGCAGAATAGTGGACTGTGGCATCAGCTGTCATGTGCTCACTGTTTCCTAGGTCTCAGTGTGCTAATTTGCCTATTGCCACTTACAAAGATGCATGCGCACATAAACGCCAAAGCTATTCGAATGAGCTTGTATTAGAGCATGGATGTAAGAAATGCAATTTGTCTTACTTAAGGTTTTCTTAAAATGCTTCCAGCAAACACAGACATATTGCTGCACGTGTGCACGGGTGTGTTGGGGGATTTCAGAGACCCCTGCTATTGATAAACGTGGCATACAGTACAGTAGGTTAAGAAAACAGAACTCCCCCGAGCGAGCTGTGGAGTCGGGATCGATAAAGTGCTGGAATTCCTCCTGACGCTCAGAGACAAAGATCATACAGGGCCAGGATCACACTGCCAAAACACTGTTGTCACTTCACCTGCAGCGTGTCACGAACTGTGACTGAGAAATGTAAGAAAAAGCAAGAATCAGTTAGAGAACAATTATTTTTTTGTTAAAGAAGGGCACTTAAAGGTGCTTGGAGTGGAATGCACAGAAAATGTTACGAAATCCGTTTTGTCCATAGCTGAAAAGTGTGAACTGTTTTTCTTTTGTTTAGTAAAAATTAGTTTATTATCAATGCTGTACTTCAACACCGATTATAGATCCACTTGTCTAAAGTCTCAGGAGTTTGTAAAATGGTTCTGCATGACTGAGATTTTCTTCTCTGTTGGTTTTCACTCTAATCGCGTCTGCATTCACCATTCGCTCATTCTTATCTTCTTATTACCATCAAATTTAAAATCAAATGCTAGATTTTGCACTTGACTTGGATCTCTGTTACACCTGCTGTCTAAATACACCACTCATAAAATGAAGGGTTATATCTCATTTTACATAATATAATGTAACAATATCCACTCAAATTTGTGAGCAGTATATAAGTCCAGCATATAAGATCCATCCCACACTCTCATACAGCCCCAACTTAGCCCTGTGCTACTCATGATCCCATTCGCCCTCATATTAATTCCTCTCACCTGTCCTGCATTTCTGTAATCACATCCTCTGCTATTGAGCATGTTTAATTTTCTTTGCTATCTCTGTTTGTCTCCACTCTTTAGCTAGCTTGACATCAACTTAAAACAATTACCCAAAGTACTGTATCTATTAATCTAATCAGGAGTTCTAAAATGATAAAATATAGGAAAATTACCGTAAAGGAAAACTTGAGAATGAAAATGATGATGAAATATTAATTATACTGACATTTGCTTAATTTAAATGGCTATAAAATAGAAACTTGTTGGTCAGCGTTTTTTGTTGCATAATTATGAGTAGTTAACTTATTATTCTTAACACTTAAAATGTTAAAATAAGTTGTACAAATAATATTTTTTGTTTTAGTTAGGAATTTCTGTAAGGTCACTGTTCGTTTTGGTACGAGTTGTGTATCTTTTACATACTCAGTGTGAAACAAAGTTTGACTTCACTTTTGCTCTTTTGTTTGAGACGGTGTCTAAACTGTTTGTATTAATTCTGATACACTGTACTGAACAATTGATATCAATCTCTTTCCAAGCAGCTCTGTATTTTGTAATCAAATATTCAAGGTACGATTTGTTATTCAGAAAATATAATATGTGCTGTTGTATCACATGTATCCTACTTTCATTACCAAAGTTTGCAAGTTTAACTGAATATGTCAGGATAATAAAAATGAAGGGTTATTCATGGTTCTTGGGTCCCACCCACTGATAATGGTGTGGATATTTCCTGAGGCTTTTGGAGAGCATACTGTAAATTCCTTTGTGCTAGTTTCTCATTGTTTTAGTCCTTGATGTGCGAGTGTGTGTTGTGGGCGTAAGGATGTAGCCCACATTATGGTTCATTATTGATAAGAGTCCACATTAATTCCATTGTCCCAGCTTCCTTTTTTACCTGTTCCCTTTTCCCCAGTAGAGTTGTTTCAGATATGACTGCGCGCCGACTCGAACATATTTTTGTTGCCATGTTTCTTTGTGTTTTTTTTTTACTCTGCCTGCATTCTTTGTACAAATCAGGGAAAAACTATGATTACGCACAGAATTAAGATTTATTGAAATTACCTACAGTATATGACCTAAGCATTCTTACATTGGCCTGTGAAGTCTATATTACAGAAGCATAATAGGAATAAGATATGTAGGAAAATTAAAAATCCATATATTAACAATGGGCTGGTACTCGATCTCTATCTAGGCCTGTTTGCCTCTTCTTGCGTCTGCGTTTTCCATATGTCATTATCATATGATAACAGTGCAGACTCCTTCCTGCCACCTCGCCGTCCTCTAAGCCATAAATCAGAGCGGCGATGTCATCAGGGAGAGACGCTCTGGAGCTGAGAGTTGAGGCGGCTGGCGTCGCTGGTGTGAAATCACTTGACCCTTCAGCATTAACCTGTCCTTTGCCAGTCCTCACGCCGCTACAAGCTTGAGAACAAAAGAGAAGCGCTATTGATTAAAGGCACAGTGCACACTTTATATCACACGCATGTTTGGCTACTTTTGTTATATATGTGTGTGTTTGCAGGAGAGTAGTTTGACCACTGAGTCTCTTGTGGGAACAGTGTTTTGTCATCATGAGTGCTGTTTACTCTTTCTGCGTGCACACACACACACACACACACACACACACACACACACAGCACTCCCAAGGTGTGGATCGATAAGCATGGTAGTGATGTAGTGTGAGCTCTAGAGGTGTGTATACAGAAAAGGTCTGGGGTCAGCACCCAGTCTCGTCACCCCTACACTAAATCGTCTGCAGGGCAAATCTCTATTCACTGCTCCTTGCTTGGGTCATTATCCAAATAATTAATTATTTTACAGTTTATGAAAAACTTTGTGCATATGATCTAAAATTTACAACAATATTATTATACTTTATATTAATTTGTCTGTGTAATAATAATAATAATAATTTTTTAGTATTGTTTTATACAGTGAAAATAATTATGATGAAGCTCATAGTAGTTTATTTTATCTGTAATTTTGTAATATGTAATATGCAAAAAATATAATTGCAATATTTTATAATTAAAATACTTTTAGAATTACGAACTTAGTGATTTTAAAAGCTTAGCTTTTCTTCATGTAGAAGAAATATTTCTGCTATTACTGTTAGTGTATAGAATTATTTGGTAATCTATTTATATAAAACTAATAAAAAAAAAACAAGACAAATCAGACAATAAGAATATATATATTAAAAATGAATCAATAAATGTGAATAAAATAAACAATTAATTATATTATATTATACTATTACATTTTAATATATACTACTCACAAAAATTAGGGGATGTTGCAAAATAAAATATCCCATAATGAAATATGCCTTAATTTCGTGGGCAGTGTCATTAATGTTTATAATGTTAATTATATTTAATGATAACATTTGACAAAGTTTAAAAACTCAGTTAATGAAAATAATCTAGTGCAAACAGGATATGTGCAAAGCAAATCTTTACTGAATTGTAAGAATAAGAAAAATAAGAATTAAAACTATTGATAAATACAAATGTATAATATGACATTAAATTGTAATTTGAATATGTTTGTATTTAGTGCATGTACTTGCATTTTAACCACCATGAACTTAGTGCAAAATTTTACTTTTTTTTAATTATTATTATTTACTATGAAATAACTCATATTTAATATGTATTTTGGTCTGATTTATTCATATAAAAAAAATGAGGCAAAAAAATAATTCTGCTGTGCATTTAATTTAAAATTATTTTATAAATCCTGGTATTTTTTTATTATTGATTTGGTTAAACTACGACACTTGTAGAATAAAAGTTATTCATAAGATTTATTACCTTCCTGAGCGATATTTACACATGGAGTATACACCACTTAAAACTAATATTCTGCACATGTTCTTTGCTGTGTGGGTGTGTGTATGAGAAAGTGAAATGAGTTGTGAAGTCCGAGCTTTTATTGTTTCCTGCTAAAATGGAAAAGTCCTTGCTAGAGCAGCCACATCTCTGTCACGTCCCAGTGGCCGGACAAATAGAGCGTGTGAGTGAGCCCCTGTCCCACATGGCCAAACAGTCCTTTATTCTCGCCTCTATCCTCCCCCCATATTTATCTCACCACTCCGTCATGTTCCTCACACGGGTAAAATAATTAATTACGCCGTCCTGAGATGATTTATAGTTTTACTGACATAATTAATGATACACATCAATTTTCCTGTTTAATTGAAGGGGGCTCCGGAGCAAGACTTGCACTGTTAAAGGTTTGAAACAAGAGAGCGTGAAAGAGCTTTTTTTTTTAATAAGTCTGCCTCTCGTATGTTCCCATGACCAGCATTTTGAATGTGGCTAGATCTTTAGTCTTGTCGAGTATTAGATAAACATATGCTCGAATAGGCTTGCATACATAGCATAGTACATTTTTTGTGCGTCTGTAGATGTGATTCATGCTGCTGCCTGTCAGGCATATATAATTCCTCCACTACCCCCAAGACTATAGACAACAAGGTAGAACATGAATATTTAATTTGCTGGGAAAAAGTGTAGGATATACTGTCATACACCGCATTTTAAACAGTCAGACCTCACCAAACCGGCGAGGATGCAGGGAAGTTTTTTCCTCTATTGGATAGAATTAATTTTAGGACTTGCATGGATTGGTTAAACATAATCTAATCTTGCTTTGGTGTCAGATTTGTATGTTTTTAGGTATTTTCTGTTAGCATTTATTTATTAAGTAAGCTGAAACATGTAACACTACATCCTTATATATTAACAATGCAAGTTCTGACATTTAAATAACTACATAAAAGCACAAAGTACTATGAAAAGTTTTAGAACTTTATCTAGTACCTGCATTGGGTATTCTTTTTTTCATCAGTTGTACAAAAAAAAAAACGCTGGCTTTCTAAATATGATTCCATATAAACTCCCACTCATGTTTTTTTATGTTTTATAAAAGTCATGACAATGAAATGGTGTAAATTTATGTAAATGACATTATATTCATTCAGATTGAGTTGGTTATAGTGCTGGAAAGTGTTTTTTATCTTAGTCCGTTTGGTAGGGTTTTTTTCAGTACAAAGACAAAAAATTTACTTTTATGATGAGATGCTAAAATAGCAGAAAATGCAATGAACTAGAAAGTACAGGGAAAATATGTTTATCAAGGAAGTGTTCAGGTAGTTTAAATGACTTGTCAGTCGTGTGTGTGTGTGTGTGTGTGTGTGTGCGCGCGCGCGCGCGCTGGCGGGATTAGTGACCATAGAAACGTCCTTGTTTTGTATACGATCTCTTAGGTGTGAATGACTGACACGTCTGTTCCTCCACGGCTGACCCATAGAAATTAGCAAGTGACTTATTATGCAGCGCTACGTATCTGTGTGTGTGTGTCTGTCTTAGTACTGTACTTAAGTGCCCCCTTTAATCTCTTCTTTGGAATTTTTGTGTGGTCTGTTTTGGGGGGTGTAGAGCTGTGGTTAGATGTTTTATGTAATTATTTGGTGTGGCCATGACAGAAGAACGCTCATTTACAGAGGAGAGAGAAATTATAAATGTTTGGATATATAATGTGTTATATACGTTCATATGAGAAAGTACTGATAATCATTTTTTGTGGTTAAACCTTTAGTTTTGGCACTGTAGATTCTTTAAGAATGATCACAAAAACGATGTTTTAAAACCTCTCTCTTAAACTATTATAAATAAATCCAAATGAATTCCTACATGTTAAGATTCACGTCCATATCATTTTACCACAAGTGGCATTGACTGATATGGCCAAAATATCATATATCACCTGCGGCCCCATCCCTTTGTGTTTATAGTTGAAAACGTATAAGAAATAAGCGAAACATGACTGTGGTATGTGTAAAAATGTTTTTAAAAAATTTGTGTGTGTGTTTTTATTAAACATTTTTTTTTTAAATTATTATTTTTTTTGTATGTGTATACAGTGCGGGCTCATGCAAAAATAGTGACAGAATATACGCTCACTGCGCAGAAATGTTATTCTAATACGGGGTAGGGTTGTACCCCATTTGCCTCAAGGTTCAAATTGTTATACATTTAAGTTTCCTTTCTGTTCCTCTCAAGAGACCATGGTTATTGTAGCCTTTCTTGATGTGTTTTTCTGTAGTTTATCATTCTGAACTTTAAAAACAGATGTGTGTGAAAATCAAAAGGAGATCAGAAGCTATAGAAGTACTCAAACCAGCAGTTATGCCACAGTTAGAATAATTGAGATCAAATTGTTTGCCCTAGTCCTGATGGATGATATAAACATTACCTGAAGCTTCTGGCTTGCATCTTTATGATTTTGCTTGTTGCAACTGCTGCCACATGATTGGCTAATTAGATAATAGCACTAATGTGGAGCTGTACATGTGTTCCTTATGAAGTGTGTGGTGTATGTGTGTACACACACAGATCAACCAAACATTAAAACTATATGAACCGTAATGATGTTTAGGTGTCACAAGTCAAATTAATGTCCATGTGAATGCGCAGACCCAGGGTTTCTCGGCAGTACATCACTCTGAGTATCACTCCCTTCACTGGCTTTTCTTCTTCCCAAACTGAATCCTACTGTACACCATCACTTCCCGTGTGTGTGTGCGTGCCGTACAATGGATTGCCACCCGGTCTGGGGTTGTTCCAGTTTTGCATCTTGTGCTGCCGGCATTGGTTCAGCATAGGGGATTATTCTGATAAGAATGTGAATGAATAATGCCTATATACAGTACTGTGCAAAAGTCTTAGGCCCGACATTAGATTTATTTTATCAATGATATAATGATCATATATAACATACATATGTGCGTGTGTGCGTGTGTCTGCGTATGTTTCATACGGACGTGTGTATACATGTATGTGTGTATGTGTTTTATATATTTATTGGAATTAATTAGCACATACATAACATGACATAACGTTATGGCCAGATGACTGGGTCAGAGAATCCCCTAAACAAGAAGGCTCGTGGGTTTCTACTGGTCAGCAATGTTTTGACAGTGGTCAGAGACGGAACAAACTACAAACCGGTGGTCGCATTCGAAGCTCATCTAGGTGAAAAAAATCCCATCTCATATGCTCCGAATAGTCAAAAGAGCTACTATGGTCACGGAAATGTTCAAAGCTGCTTACAGGACTGCAGTGCCACAGAATGATGCTGCCTAGTCCCAGCACTCACCGTGCTCACTGTACTAACATGGTTCACGATCTGTCCTAATGTGCCTACAAGTGAGATTGGATCTTGACGTGTCTGGTCAGATGAGTTCTGTTTTCTTTCCAAACCCGTGGATGGTCAAATAGGTGTACACCGTGTACCTGGCAAAGTGATGGCATCAGGAAGCATAGTAAGAAATGGATGGAGTGAGTGGGTAATGTTCTGCTAGCTGCGAAACCCTGGGTCCAGACATATAGATATGGATATAGATATTTCATGTGTTACACCTATCCAAGCATTACTAGGGAGAAAGAGTGTGTGTGGTCGTGTGTGTGTGTGTTTGTTTGTGTGCGTGCGCGCAATGCCTACAAAAAAAAAATGAAATGGCTTTTATAATTAAATAAACTATTTTACGGAGCTAGGCAGTGATAAAAAACACAGATAAACCTATGAAATGTTATTACTTTAGTTTAATACCTTATAAATCTTATTGCTAGTCCTTCTATTTAGAACATAGTGTATCTTTAGAAAGTTTTTTGAGGTCCAGCTGAGATTACATATTTTAATTTCTAATCTTAGCAGTTTACGAGTTGAAATTATTCTGCAACATCAGCAAAGTTTGTGAAAAGTTTTTTTTTTTTAATTAATGCATTTTTTGCACTTATAGAAGTCTATTTAAGAGTTTTACGAAGACTCAAGTGCATTGATGTTAAGAGAAATAAACTTGTGTTGTTTGCTCAGGAGGGGGCAGCCTTGTTCCATCAGATCTGAGGCTGCTTAAGATGAATTGTATAGAATAAAGAGAACTGAATCTTAGCCACTTTTGGTAGCACCGAGTTGATAAAAACGTTGGAACTCGACAATGTTCTCAGCATTTCTCACTTATTCTTCTCTGCATCATTTGTTTTAATTAGATTTGTTTGCAGTTTTATAGTGTTGCTTATACACTTTGCATGGTGTAGAAATTTCATTTTCTCTTATTTTACTGGAGACAGGCCAAGATTAAATAATTAGTACATACAATTTACTGATCTGAAATGATTGGGTAACAAAATTTTGGACATGTCATCGGAATTTAAATTTATATTTTCTAAAAAAAAACAAAACACACACACAATGCCGTTTTCGTTTGATGTTGTATAAGTTCTGAAGCCTTAATTTAAACATATAATTAGATTTTTATTTTCATACATCAGGGTGTCCCAATTACAGAATCAAAGTAATAACAATGAAAACAAAAGCTGAAATCAACAGTTAAATGATGCATAAATACACTGCTCACAAAATAATATATATGGGTATTTCATTTTTTGTTATTTTATTTTAAATATCCCCTTATTTTGTGAGAAGTATGTATAGTAGTGTAATAAATAAGAATTAAAAACAATGAATCCACTGAAGTGTTACCAAGATCCCGATGTTCCCAGTAACGTATTACCCACTCTCGTCTATCTTTTAGGTTTGAGTTGCTCCCTAGCTTTTTCGTTTCTCTGTATACATGCACACATGCTACCCTTAACCCTTCCTCCTGAGTAATGGCTGGGTTGTGGTGCTGGTCAGCATATTGTCACCTGGGTCCCATTAACAATATTCTTGCTTCAGCACTCACCCCTACCCCCAGTTCACCTCAGCCCACAATGCTTACCCTGTCCCTACAAGTGCTTTTCTCTTCTCTTTTCCCTTATCCAACAATAGTAAGAGTGATAAAAGGCATTCTTTGTGTTTTGCCAACTCCAGTATAGCATCTCTGTAAGTGGAGGTCTTCAGACACAGATGGGTCTGGATGCTCTAGGAACACAACAGCGGTGAGAGCGATCTGTGTGAATGAGCAGGTTCCAGGCTCGGAGGCCTCAGGCGTCAGGGCTCCGGGTCAAGGCTAGCCACAGATGCAGCTCTTTGTCTCTGGATCCAAACTATTGAAAGGCTCTGGGGATGGCTGCTTAACTGTGTTCTGGCAGCTTGCTCTCTCTGCTTTCAGGCAAAACTGAACTGAAAATCGAGCGCTTCTTTTGAGATCACTATACAGTGTCTTCATGGCTTTTTAAAATCGTACAATATGTGGTAAGAAGAGCTGTATTTGCATTGCGTATTATGGGTATTTCGCATTTCGGATTTAAGGGTTTGGAGTGGCGGCTGGGGATACCAGTAATAGTTTACTGGAATTAATTGAGACAGCATCCTACGCTTACCTCTGCTCACATTTATCTGACTCAAACTTTTATTTATTTTTTCAGGTGCTTTAATGTAGTAGTTTAATTATTTGATGCCATTTAACACTTCGGATTGGATATCGGTCCTGTTATGAACAACATTAGTTAAATTAAGTATTAAAATAAAGCCCATCCATGTCCTTTTACATGTTTTGAATTTGAATGTCGCGCACAATTATTTTGTTTATTGACAAATAGTGACAAATAAATTGCAATTTAGTACGTTTGTCTGTGTATTAATTTGGTAAACTTTGTACAAAGCCAGAAAAGTAATGCTCAAGTCAATTCTGATGCATTACATCGCTCCCACATGGTGAGGTATGGATTATTAATTCAATAATAGTATCTGATCAGTATTAGGAATTGACTGACGTCACTCTTTTCTGTGAATATATTTTACCTACGTGGTTTGCATAATTTTAGAAACAATAGAATAGTCATTTTTTAGTGTGGAACCACTCATTTAATATATGCTGAATGTACTACAAGTGACATTTTTGCCATTTTGTCTGCCAAAGGCTGTAGATGACATTTCAGGATTGTTTTGTTAGCAATTCTGATCTACAGCGGATCAACCAGCACATCTTAAAATCTTTATCAGATTTGTTTTAGACGTCTTCTTGGCTACTGTGATGTAACTCTCAGTCAAAAATCTTACAATTCAGCATTGTTTCATATTCTGGTCTGTCAAGGAGTCCAACGTGTGCTGATATTTGTTCCAGCCCTGCAAACCGCCACCTCGTAAAGGCATTAAATAAACCTGAGTTTATAAAAAGAAACATGCCTGCCATTAGAGGTTGTGGGAAGTTGTAACCGCAGTGGCTGTGGCTCTGATGATCTGTGTTGAATATTCATGTTCTAGACTGTAGCATATATTCTTGATGACAGTCATGCAGGTGGTGAGTTACCCGTCATCTGTCACTCATCCTGTCCTCAGCAAAGCGAATCATCATGTTATTGTAAAGTCAGTCACTTCTTATTAGGTGCCACTGAATTGAACCAGCGAGAGATGGTGATTTTTCCGTCAGGAGATGAGTATGGTTTGTCTGAATCCATTAAACACTCTCCAGCTCTCCCTCACTCTCGGTGTCGTCTTCTCATCTGCAGCTAGGCTTCATGTCATTGTTTCATGAGAAGTGGGGCCCGTTGCACCCCATCCCTTAAATTTGACATGTGCACCGTGGGACATGGCAGCTCCCTTAGAAAAGGCCGGCGTGCAATCATCTACACGCTGTAACCTTACGCCTGCCATTGTGCACTCCTCTGTCCACATTCATTTGTGTCATGCCGTGGCTTTGATCGCAGAACAAAACTGTATTTCTGTGATTAAAGAGATGGAGTAAGTGCACTTTGCTACCCAGTGGTGGTGTTCAGCCCAACATATTGCTGAATATCCTGGCACATTTGTACTAAATTGCTTTACCTGGGGAGGTTTTAATGTTCTTAAGATAAAACTAAACTAGAGATGATGATGATAATAATAATAATACTAATAATAAAAATTATATATATAATTATTATTATTATTATTTGTATAGGGATTTCAAAGATGTTTGCATACCAGGTTACAACTGCTCATTACATCTGACAGTCAGAGTCACTTTTGACCAGCACGTGCTTCTGTGGTCAAACTCCCATTATACAAATTCCTACTATAAACTACAGGGCTTTTAATGATCTGAGTCACTCTCTGTGCCCATGTCTCACTATAATCATCTGAGTCACTCTCTGTGCCCATGTCTCACTATAATGGATGGAGATATGTTGAAGGAGATAGGGAAAATGGGGAAAGTTCAATACTGTGCAAAAGTTCTAGGCCATCTTTAGATTGTTTTGTTGATTTGTATTTGTTGCAACAAATCCACCATAAGTTGAATTTATCACAAATCAAGGAGTTTAATATATACTTTACATATAGTGTAGCCTGCGTTAAATATGCTCAAAATATGACTTTCCCTCATGTCATGCAGTGACTCATCTAGCACAGGAGAGTCCAAGATCCTAGTGCATCTTGTACTTTAAACATGGTTAAAACACTTGGTGGGGGGTGGGGGTGTTACCATAGTGCTCATTTAATATCTCATGTTATTAATTGAATAGTGTAGTGAAATTGAAAAAATAAAGAGACCACTGCTTTTACTATGTTTTCCTGCACTCATCACTCCTGCCACATCTAGCACTGCTAAGTTCCTAACAGGGTATCAGAGTATCACATCGTACTGAGTATTGCTTGCCTGGAAAAAATTCAGTGTCCAGTTTCTACTCAATGTGCTTTTGTTTATTATCAGATGCCTGTTGTAAAGTAGGGCCATTGGTATGCAACCAGAAAATAAAGGAATTTGTATGCATTATAAAAATAAATAATAAAAAAAAAAAAAGCTGAAAAACAGCTTCTGTTGGCTACAGTGGGAAGTATTTTACTAACTTTCGATGACTCTTGAGCAATAGCAGCATCTGGTAGCTTCGCTTGAATGTTGACTAGTTTACTCAACTACATGTATAAGTGGGGGCGCTGCCTCACAATAAGAAGGTCCTGGGTTCGATCCCAGGGTGGAGAGACCTGGGTCCTTTCTGTGTGGCGTCTGCATGTCCTCCCCGTGTCTGCGTGGGTTTACTCCG
>JAUZSU010000474.1:0-18488 GCA_034780255.1 Parotocinclus maculicauda
GAAGATGACAACAGCTGGATATCCACAGACGAGATTTTGCGATAAGACAGCTGTTTTTTACAGGGGAGCTTAATAGTCAATGTAGATTTGTCAATTAAATTAATACAACCCCAAATCAGTGGGATTTCTTACATTTACATTGGCTTTTATTACATTGCACTCGGTATGAACCTGATATATTTGTTTTGTCTGATAAACTTCATTCCCTCATATTCTGCACTCATTGACTGTATTAATTGCACCTGTTTTAACTCGTTACCTGTATAAAAGACACCTGTCCACAGGTGACAATCTCTCCACCATGTCCAAGACCAAAGAGCTGTCAAAGGACACCAGGGACAAAATTGTAAACCTGCACAAGGCTGGATGGGCTACAGGACAATAGTTTAGCAGCTTGGTGAGAAGGCAACAACTGTTGACGCAATTATTAGAAATGGAAGAAACACAAGATGGCTGTTAATCTTCCTTTGTCTGGATCTCCATCCAATATCTCACCTTGTGGGGTAAGGATGATTCTGAAAATGGTCAGGAATCAACCCAGAACTACATGGGACAACCTGGTCAATGACCTGAAGAGAGCTGGGACCACAGTCTCAAAGATGACTGTTAGTAACTAACTACGTCATCATAGATTAAAATCCTGCAGGGCACACAAGATCCTGCTGATTACGCCAGCAAATGACCATGCCCGTTTGAATTTCACCAGTGACTATCTGAATGATCCAGAGGAGGCATGGGAGAAGGTAATGTGGTCATATGAGACCAAAATAGAGCTTTTTGGTATGAACTTGCCATGTTTGGAGGAAAAAGAACGATGAATACAACCCCAAGAACACCGTCCCAACCATGAAGCATGGAGGTGGAAACAATTGGGTGGTGATTTTATGCAAAGGAGACAGGACAACTGCACAGTATTAAAAGGAGGATGGATGGGGTCATGTATTGCAAGATTTTGGCCAACAACTTCCCTTCCCTCAGTAACAGCATTGAAGATGGGTCTTCCAGCATGACAATGGCCTGAAACACACAGCCAGGACAACTAAGAAGTGGCTAAAAAAGAAGCATTTTAAGGTCCTGGAGAGGCCTAGCCAGTTTCCAGACCTGAACCCAATACAAAATCTTTGGTGGGATCTGAAACTCAGTGTTGCCCAGCGACGGCCCTGGAACCTGAAAGATCTGGAGAAGATCTGTATGGAGGAGTGGACCAAAATCCCTGTAGCAGTGTGTGCCAACTTGGTCAAGAAGTACAGGACATGTATGACCTCTGCAATTGCAAACAAAGGTTCCTGTACCAAATAGTTCTGTTTTTCTATTGTATCAAATTATTTCATGCAATAAAATGCTAATTAATTATTTAAAAATTAAAGGTCAAATTTATTGTCACCATAAAAGGAAACACGCTGACTCATGACAGTTTGGATAAAAATGTAAATATATAAATGTAAATGTAAATATCCAACAATCAAATTACTTGGGTATAAATATTTATGAAAATCATGTGTTTATGATATATACTTTTGAGCAGCAATTTCCCATTTAGTAAAAGGCATAATGTACAGGGAGGAAAAAATATTGGGTAGACCTGTAATAATCTGACCGTCCACTTCATTAGGTACACCCTGCTACCCAATAAAGGTACTAATTGTACCAAGTGCTATTTACCTTAATACTTTGTGGCATAAGTTAAACAAGGTGCTGGAAAAGCACCCTAGAGATATTTTGGCTGTGTGTGTGTGAGAGAGAGAGAGAGAGAGAGAGAGAGAGAGAGAGAACGAAGAAAGTCAGAGGTAGAGAGAGAGAGAGAGAGAGAGAGAGTACGA
This sequence comes from Parotocinclus maculicauda, assembly GCA_034780255.1. Classification (NCBI taxonomy): domain Eukaryota; kingdom Metazoa; phylum Chordata; class Actinopteri; order Siluriformes; family Loricariidae; genus Parotocinclus; species Parotocinclus maculicauda. The sequence goes on from JAUZSU010000474.1 coordinate 1,821, forward strand.
AGAGAGTCAGAGGTAGAGCGAGAGAGGTCCATTTAAAATCGCTCTTGGGATGCGTGCTCAGATTGACGCGACTCTCCGCAGCGAGGAAAGCGGTCTGCACGCGCACTGCTCTCTCGGACCCGCGCGCAGTTGCGTTTGAGTGGTTCTCCTCACTATGGTTCTGCAGAGAGATCCGCACACCTTAGCCAATGCGACCAGCTCTAAACTGTGCCATGTGAGCGCGCGCTTTCAGCTGTCCGGCTCGGTTCATGGTCGCGGCACGCTCCTCTCCGCGCCTTTCTCCTGCGTCCCAGCCCGCACCAAACTTCGAGCATGACCGCGCTCGCTCGCCTCTCTGTCGTTTTCGGCTGCTGGGCGCTTCTGTGCACGCAGCTGGTCCCAGAAGCACTCAGTCTCCAGCCCAGAGGCAAACTTAAACCCTCAGCAGCGAGCAGCGGTTCTAAGATCTCCCGCATCCGTGCTGCACTCGTATCCACTGCGCCTTCAGGGACAGTCCGTGGAACCAAAGCTGCCAACCAAAGACCTGCAGCACAGAGGATCGTGAAAGCCAAGAGCAAAGTGGAGGAGAGAGACGCACCCAAACAGCCGGCCGTAACGCCACACGATTACATGCTGTCTCTCTACTGGTCTCTCTCTACAGGAGAGATGAACACCAGCGCCTTGCACCAGGCCGGCATGGCCAACACCATCACAAGCTTCGTGGACAAAGGGCAAGGTATTGTTATTATTATTATTATTATTATTATTATTATTATTATTATTATTATTATTATTATTGATAACTTTCACTATGTCAGTTTACATACTAGAAAAAATTCAGTTATAGGCTAATACAGTATTAGATTATAATCCATAAGACGTAAACGTTAGTTAGCCTAATAGACACCACAAGTTTTGTATGATGGTAATGTGTGTAACTGTGGCAGGTTTATTTTGTAAATGCTTATTTTGCCAAATAAACTCACTCGGTTTGAACGCATCAACCAAACACACGCACACGCTAAAAACACACGTTTGTCTTCTTGTCATTGTGGGGACCTAGCACTGACAGATTTTCACATCAGGTTGCTGTTGCTAATTAATGCTACATCTACTTCTACAATGAACATTTAGTTCTGTTGTTTATTTAAATACATGTTGCAGTTGGTTTAAAAAGAGGGAACAAAATATTGTACTTGTGGGAACCTGCAAAATCAGATCTTGTTGTCCTTTCAGTGCGCGCGCGCGCACACACACACACACACACACTTGTGTCTCAGTAGCCTGGATTTACGCGATTTAAAAATGAAAAACAATTTTTATTATGGAAACCAGTAAAATCTCAAGATTTAACAAGCTTAAAATGTATTATATTTGTATCCCCACAATGATATATAAACGTGACCACGTTTTGTAGTTCCACTTTTTTTTCTCAGCAATTAGACAAATCCTATTGGTAAATAACATTAGGTTTACTATAGTTCAGTTTACAGAATGATTGTTTCTCCAGGGGAAGAAAGTCTGTTTTTAATAGCTATTGAAAGTAAACATTTTGTGGATTAAAATGTACTCTTTGATTTTTTTTCACTGTAAATTTTCTCTAACAAGCACAGAGGTAAACACAGATCAGTGTGTTGTTGATGACTCAAATAGGAAAAAGCACAGCTGCTGTGATCAGAGGGAGGATGTTATTTTCCTTTTTCCAAGCTCTGTTTAGGGTGGATAAATTGAACAAACTTTGTTTAGTTGATTAGAGGTACATTTTCAAATTCAATTTAAGAGAATCAACCTCTAACTAACCCTGGTATGCCATAACTTTGTTTTATTTTTACAAATGTAGATGAACATCTGCCCATGTTAAGGCACCAGAGGTACCACTTTAACATCAGTACTTTGGAAAAGGAGGGGATGCTGGGAGCTGAACTACGCATTCTCCGAAAGCCATTCATGGATCAATTTAGAGCCCCTGGCAAAGGGGGTGAAGCCATTCTGCGACTTTACACCTGTGCAACAGGTATGCAGAGGGCAACGCTTCTTCAGTCACGGCCCATCGAGGATCGTGGTATCCCAAAATGGGAGGTATTTGACATATGGAAACTGTTTAAGAACTTTAGAAACATGGCTCACGTTTGCTTTGAGCTGGAGGCCATGGATCGGGGCCGACTCTTGGATCTTCGGTCACTTGGTCTTGATCGCTTGGGCCGGCAAGGCAAAGAGAAAGCCTTTTTTGTGGTGTTCAGTCGCACAAAGAAACGTGGCCTCTTTTACAATGAGATCAAGGCTCGCTCGGGCCATGACAACAAAACTGTTTATGAGTACTTGTTCACGCAGCGCCGGATGCGCCGTGCACCACTACCACGTGGCAAAAAACCAAACAAAAATCCAAGGGCGCGGTGCAACCGCAAGCAGCTGCATGTTAACTTTAAGGAAATGGGCTGGGACGACTGGATCATTGCGCCGTTGGAGTACGAGGCCTTCCACTGTGATGGCATCTGTGATTTTCCCATACGTTCACACTTGGAGCCTACCAATCACGCCATCATTCAGACCCTTATGAACTCTATGGATCCTCATTCGACCACGCCTACTTGCTGTGTACCCACTAGACTTAGTCCCATCAGTATCCTCTACATTGACTCAGCCAATAATGTAGTTTACAAGCAGTATGAGGACATGGTGGTAGAGAGCTGTGGCTGCAGGTAACAAGAAAGTGCTGGAGGAGGAAGGTAAAGAAAAGGACATCTATTGTGTGACTTCCTCTCTGGCATCATTATTCTCTACCAATGTACATTCCAGCTCAGCTCAGAGATTTATAAACTAAGACTTGTCTTCAAGCTTATCATGATGGTGATTGGACTAGGTTGAACTACAAACTTTAAAAAAGGAATGTCTTTCACATTTTTAAGTAACAACGGTTAAAGATGGGTTGTGAATGCAGTTATTCTACTTGTTGACCTGTTAAGGTACATAAATTAAACTTTGGTTCACCTCATGTACAACACAATGATGTACTTAAGCACTTTTAAATACCCACACATTTTTGTGATTTGACCGTATTTTCCAATTCATCCCTCAAAACTCTTATTCATTTCAGCAGAATGCAGTATTGGCTGTCTTATGATTTGATTGTCAAATGCAAGTTGAAATTCTTTAAAAATGGCAGTGGTCTTTGTTTTCTTACCTATTTCTTGGGAGCATCACTCACTATCCAGGACAGGTTCAGACATTCTGCACTAGCAAAAGCATAATAGTACGTGTATTTTCTTATTTTTGAAACATGGGTATATCATAAACATGTTCATAAATTGTTGTATAAAAAGCCATAAAGTTTATTTCTTCATAATGGCAACCATTTTGTTCAGAGTTGTGAAAATACATTATGTATGCACTGTTTTTGTCACGGAAAATGTAATTTTGTTAAAACATCTGCACATTACTATTGTGAAGCACCTATTTGAAGAACCCGTTGTAACTATGAGAAAATTTGTATGTATTATGATGATTCAGTTATTATATTGAATTAAATTGAGATTTTGTGGGATGTAAAATCAGATTTTGACTAAAAAAGTAAGCTGAGTTAGCTATGGTTAAGGTAAAGAGCAATGTTTTCATTTTCTTGTTCCTCAAGAAAATGTATCTTTCTTATTAGAGTGTCTATGAATGGGTCAGACTGGTTTGGGGCTTGCCATTGTCCACAGCTGCTCACAGTGTTAAAAACGGCTATTCTCACTAATAAATATATGGTCGTGTAATTCACATATTGATTCTTTTTCTTGAATTGTACTGTACTTCGAATTCAAAACCTACTAATGTTGGGTCTAATGCAATTATGATCTATGGAATGTGTGCAAGAACTGAATGCAGAAACATCTGTCTGTCTAATAACAAATAACAAGTGTATTAAGTGTATTATATATTCAGAAAGAGAGAGAGGGGGAGAGAGAGATAAAGAGAGAGATAGAAAGTGTGAGAAAGAGAGAGAGAGAGAGAGAGAGCGAGAGAGAGAGAGAGAGAAAGAGAGAGAGAGCAGAAACATGATTTACTTTGCAGGATTTGGTTTCACCTGTCACTGTACGTGACCCTCAATTGTGGCATAGTGTCAAACTGGATAATATAGAACAGGATCGAATAGTCTTGTAGTGAGGGCTTGTGTTTCCATGTATAAGTAGAACCACATGCTAACTCTGAGGCTGGAGAAGTTTTACTGGGGAACCTAATTGAAAACAACTTTAATTGCCCACCCATTACCCTGCACTGATTTCACAATGATATTTATGAAAGCTGACAAAAGTATGTTTCAGAGCATGCACTGGCCAAAGGACACCCACCAGAAATATGTAGTGAGATGTTTATGTGCTTCATGTGGATGTTCTTAAAACTCTCTCTGTCTTTGCATGTATTATCAGATTTGGCAAGGCTGCCATGACCAGTGTTAAACATTTTGTAACTGCTGTCTTATTTTTCCTTGATATGTGTCCAAGTTATTTTATCATGTAGCTATCCAAGCTATTAGTGAAGAGAACAGGTTAAGTTGTGAAAAAAGAGGTCTTTAGTGGGCAGCGTGACAGAGATACATATACAAAGAGACAGCCTATACAAAGAAATATGAAGATAGCAAAGGAAACAGAGGTAAGAAAAAGAAAACTAGAACATTTTATTAAGTTACATGGTGGAGACTCAAAAGAACTGACAAACCAGATGCTGAGTTACTTTGCTGCAATCTCAGTTGGCCCTGCACTTTATAAAAACATAGAGCAGTGTTATCACTACACTATTTTGAAACAACTGTCTATGGAATCCCGTGTGGTTCATAACATTGATCACCTTTTAGACCTCCTGCTGATTTACTAGCTAAAACCCATCTCTGGCAATTTGCCCATCATTGGAATGTCTTTATTGTATCTCAGAGGTCACTTCTATTGTACATGATAATCCAGAAAAGCAGTCTTGTTACCTCCATAGACTTGCCTTTTCGGAATCCTTTCTTCAGCCAATTTGTGGAACATGACTTTAAGGCTAGGTACCAATGTTGGACAATAAACTCTAATTTCAGTTACGTTGGCATTCCAATTAACCTTAAAGGTGTCTGATTCAAGATGATGTCTGATTGTTAAACTTCTTTATAGACTGTAAAATAACTAACATGTTGGGCAGGTGGAAACCTATGAAAGTGTCTTTGAGTCTTCTTCTTCTGCCACTTGTCGTCTATGGAGATTCCATGCCTGTATGCTTCATATGAACCTGTGAGCAGTGAATGTGGCTGGAAAACATCAATAAAGATAAAGATCATTAATTAAAAGGTGTGCCTGTATACTTTTGGCCATATAGTGTAATTTTCCTCATAGTCCAAAAGCTGCTTATGGTGATAATACCAGTAAATCCGATCATTGGTCTTTATTATATACTTTTATATCTTTATTTTCTTTGGATTTTGGCCAGAATATTTCTTTTTGACATTCCATGAGAGTTGAACCTATCCCTTTTATTACTTTTACTCTACATGATGTCTCTGCAGTTCCATCATAGCCAGACATATTACAGGAGACACTTCATACACTCACAATAAATCGCACATCTGGAGTGGGGAGGTGGGACTACTCAAGCTACCAATCCCTGATTCATTTTTCCTTTCTGTTTTCTCTGTTACATTTCAACATGGCCAACACATGCACAAGATCACAGATTTTCACATTCTTGTGAAACTGTAAACTCTTATATTTGTCATCCTCTAAAATTGTTGGGATTGTTTATTTGGCCATGTATATATACAGTACACTGATCAGTCATAACCATGAAACTCCATGAAACTCTTTGTTTCTTCATTCGCTGACCATTTTATCAGCTCCACTCACCACAGAGGTAAGCATTGTAGTTTACAGCAGTGCTGCTGATGTTTTCAATTACTGTGCCCACTCACTGTTAACTTTAATACAGATTGCCCCTTTTGATTAACCTTGAGCATGTAAAGTCTGTGACAGTATCGCTGTCTGTAATACTTGTGTTGTCCATTCTCTAATCCTTCATCAGTGCTTACGTGAGGCTGGTAACAGAACGTCTAGCTTGTTTAATAATGAGAGCAAACACCCTGTGCTTTCTTGCGCACAGTACAAGCATTATGCCTGTACGTTTTTTTCACATGGTGACATGGTGATGCCGCTGCACTTTACCAGCCTCATGTAAGCACTGATGAAGGATTAGAGGATGGACTCCACATTATAATAACTGTGCAGTAGCAGCTCAAGAGATCCCTGGCTCAATTTCTAGCTAAAACTGTAGATTTGTCCTAGGTCAATTGCTGTCTCTAAAGTAATCCAGTGTGAGTGAGTGTGTTTGTGTGTGCATTTGCTTTGTTATAGATAGACTGTCTCTATTTTCGGGTTGGTTCCTGTCGTGTGCCCTGTAAAGAGACCTGGTGGCTGCGACCCTGGACTAAGTGGGTGTGGAAAATAAATGAATGAAAAGTTTTTGGTTGTGAAAACAATACTGAAAAAGGTAGAGAGCGAAAGAACAGCAAATGTAAGCTAGTTTTTTGGCAGCAAAATAACATTCAGTATATTACAGTTTTTCTTGATTGTTTACGCACATTTTCTGAAAGCATGCCTCATACTCTCAAAACTCTACACACAAATCGAAAAACACATACACAATCGGCAAAACCCCTCAATTTTCCAGCAAAATAAAACTTTACATTTAAACCAATGTTATCTCTTCTCAAAATGGTATTTTGTTTTCAGATGACACACACAAACCATTATATGAATAGACATTTATAAGAACCTGTTAAACACTGATGTGCTCAATGTAAAACACTATGATAAATGGAAAACACTTCATCTCCATTCATCATAATGACGTAGGCCTTATTTTTGTTGAGTGTTACACTTACTACAGACAGTACAAACATAAGTGTGTTGTAAAATATTTTAGAATATTGTTTTTATACTCAGAACACACAAATACATGGTAACAAATATATTTTATTTTTCCCACAAAAACAATGTGCACAGTGTACGTCCCAACCAACACAAAGTTGCACATACAGTGCACATACAGTCTACATACAAAACAACAAAATAATTTACTGTATACTGTTACAGTAAAAAAACAAAGCAAAAAAAAACTATGCTGCATCCTCTCTTCTGTTTCGGTCTGGCCACAGCACCTTATCTACATCACGAACAATGTTTTCCCTGGCCAAGCAGCGGGGGAAATATCACATGGTCAACCAAAATGGCTCGGATCTCATCAGAAAATATGGTCTTTGGCCTTCCTCGTCCTCATCCTCCCCATCATCTTCCTCTTACTCTCACTCCTCTGGCTCTGCCTCTGTTTTCAACATTGGCATCCATTGCTCCAAAACAGAAGAGCTCACCTGTTGCCCTTTTATGCTAAAGCTCTGATTGCTAAGTGTAAACGTGTGTTAGGTGTTTGCCCATGTGAGGAGTCAGTAATTAACTTTAGAGTTTTGAATAACAGTGTGTTCCCTTCAAAAAAGTGTGTTTTAGAACTGCAATTTGAGTGTAAAACAGGAATTGTGCTTGTAGTTTAGCAGAATTGGTTCAGGGGCTTGGTAGTGATATTCTGCTTCTTTTATGTCCTTCAAAAGGCTCAGATCACGTATAGCAATCTATTTACTCTAAGGGAACAGGAAATGCAAAAAAAACAGGTTAATGAAACAAATTAACAAATTTAACAAATTACGCCGTGTTCACCTTTTAAATGGTGTTTTCTGGTGCCACGTGCACCAATAAACTGGGTCTGATGACACCACTGTCTTAGGTCAGCATATGTCTTTAATTTGTGTGGCTCCCAATCTAGGGTTGGTTCCCACCCAGCGCCCTGTGCTGCCATTTAGCCCCAGGCTCTGAACTAAATAAAGTGGGCACAACCTGCTTCATTAACTATCAAAAAATATTTAACAAAGTATGGCTAAATACTATGTTTCCTTACAATCACTTTTCAAAAATGTATTTCATTTGGCCAAAGTGTCAAACCCCCAATTCCCTGTGTAAACACATAGATCATTTAATAAATTGCTGCTCTGTTATTCAGTGACTAGATGCGTAAGCCTGTGAATACATGATATCATTTCCTGTGTTAAAATGTGTTTTTGCACTCTTGTGATCACAGATCTACATGAGAGGAGAAATAAATTGATGTGCTTTATGTTATAAAAATATTTCATTTCAAAGTATGGTCTGACTATACTTAAGGTTTCTCTAAATGAAATAGCAGCACCAGTGGTTTGGAGGGAAAAGCCAGCTGGAATCAGCAGTTCCTGAGAATCTGGGTTTGAACCCCAGGCTGGGCTTGCAACATGGAGGTCAAGTGTTGCAGAACTGGACTGGTGCACTGTCTGTCTGAAACTAGTGAAATCCAGGATTGACTCTATACCGTCAAACCATGGTGAGACCCCAACCAGGATGAACGGAGGTAAGAAATGTAACACTCGAAGCCAAAAAAGCCTAATTAAAAAGTAGCACTGTAGTGCAGGAAAAGAAGAAAATAAAAATGATGTTGTTTATGTCCTCTTCAAAATTTCCAAACATCCATTTTGAAAGACAAGGCTCACAGATGTACAGAGATGCCTCTGTTTTGAAGAGGCTGAGTCAGTAGGGGCCGATGGATCATAATGATGTCCGCTCACATTTTCGATTTAGACTTAATCTCAAGTCATTATTCAGCTCTTCATGCTCGGGTGTTAAAAAATAATATTTGCAGGAAAGGCCCAGGGTTTGAGGGTATCAATAGCAAGTGTGCTCCCACAAACCATTCCTTTATATTTGAGCCGTGTCTCCCCCTCACTCTCTTTCCAGCATACATTGAAATATCTGTAATCAGAGTGCCCACTAAGCACAGGCTGTTTCCATAGCGGGACTTCCATCACTTAAGCAAACATGTCCTTAACTCCCCCTGTTATTACTGGCCATCAAACCCAAGGTCTTAACTGTCAGGTCACATACTCGCACACCTGAACTTATGCACAGACTAAGATGCATGTACTTCTGTGCAAAGCACAGGAGGACAAATAAGCTCCTATTAAAGCTGTCAGTGGTCTCAACGCTCTCTGTAGGAAATAAGTCGGTTTTGTTTATGTATGTGTGAGAAAGCAATTGGTCCTAAAGTAAGAGAACCTTTTTTTGGCCCTAAAACCTATATCCATGTTTGGTGTTAAGCAATATCATGACTTGATTCTTTTATTCTTCATATTTTGCATTTGTGGCTTATTTTTTAACAGTACCAGCGACAGCTAAAACTCTGAACTGGAAAATAAATTAGAGGTTTTTAAGTAGAGGCATTGTGAAGGAAAGGGTAAGCTAAGCTAAGAATTGTATCATTTATATGGCCTAATAAACATGTAATAAAGTATAAAAGTTTTTGTAAGCACTTTATCTAATTTTGGCTTGTTCCTTCATCTGGCACTTTATTTTAACAGACTGAGGAGCGCGCGCGCGCACACACACACACACACACACACACACACTAAGACATGGAACTGCTACACTACTACACTGTTGCTGATATTCTCACCCATTACTCGTCATTACAAAAACATAATACTTTCTCTACAAGGTGCTAGGTAAACACATTGACTCTCTCCAAAGCCATTTTCTCCTGCCCAGGTTTATGTCAAAGATAAAGAAGGAGAGCAAGCTGGACTTCAAAGATATGCTCGACAGATATATGCTCACCTTACAGCTCCCTGCCTTAATCTGACCTCAGATTCTTCATGTTTGAAATTTGCATTTCCTCCCTTTGTCCCCGTGGGTTTACTCTGAATAATCTGGTTGTCTCCAACATTAATTAGACTAACTGGTTGCTCTAAATGTTTCTAGTCTACGTATGTCTAACTAGTATCATTTTAACCCTATTAATGTCACAAATAGCCCTTGATGCTGTTGTGATATTAGATAAATAAATAAACAAATTTAACGTCTAATGTAATTTTGTATGTGTTGTTCTGGCAGAGTCTGGATTTGCACTCACTCACCTTCTGGCTAGTATTCCAGTGCCTCATCTACTAAGCCACCATTGTCTAAAATCCGAAAAGCCAAAGAGGAAATCGGGGGATTTGCATTTTATTATAACAGGTGCTCCTAAATAAATATGATCAATCAATGTAAAACTCATATTTGTTTTTACAAGAACTTTCTACAACAGAGCATTGTCCAAATGTATCTTTATCTAGGCTCACAGCCCCAAAGAATCTAGCCTACTGTGACAGTGGCAAGGAAAAACGGTCTAAATGTGCTGAAGAAGAAACCTTCAAAAAAGGGATCCAACTGCTATGGTCAACCTAGATTTTTAATTTAAGAAATGAACTCTGTTTGTTTGTCTTCACCTCAGTATAAAGTATGAGCAATCACATGATTGCAACCAGACATAAATATGCCCATCAACAAAATAAATAAATAAACAAAATAATAATAATAATGCATGGAGATAGAATGTGGAACTTGTACCACTTTGTATCTTCATTAAAAAAAAACGTTTTTTTTTGCTCTAGGTATAATCCAGTCCTTCTTTTACGATTAGAACTTGGTAAACAAATGATGATTACATCACAGTAACATCGAGCGTCAGACAGCATGGTGATGTTAGCAATGATGGCAAACAGCTCCACTGATCCCTAGTTTCAGCTTGACTCTCTTAACTGGTATATTCTTCCTTTTGTCGATGTTGGTTTTCTCTGGGCACTCTGGCTTCTTCTCAGCAACTAATAAAAGTTATGGTTCAGCAATAAAATGAAGATTTGGGGGTTTCATTGAAGAAGGTCCATTAGGGTGCTTCTAAAAATCTTGATTTAAAGGTGTAAATGGCTGGTAAGATATAAAGGCAGTTTGTGTCTCTTTCCTGTGTAGGAGAAAATGCATGACAAAAATCCAACGGTATTTGCTTTGCAAAGTGAACCCTTCTAAGAGGCCTGTTTGTGCTCTCATTAAAAAAATCTGCATGATCCCTAAAAACAAGTTCTCTTCATAATATGTCATGTGCAAAATCCTCATTTGAAGAAATGACATTTCATTTTCAGTTTTGCTTGATTCTATCAACCCATCTCTGTTTGGACTTCACTGAATCAATTTAGAGTATTTGTTTTTCTTGTTTAAACACTAACATACTAAGCTATACTTCCCCATTCTGATCCTTGTATGCATGGTGAATAATATGAATAGATGGGTGCATATATTCTTGATCACATGCTAATGTTAAAATGATAGATCATGAACATAACAATAATCATACACATGCTACAATGGAAATGTTTGCCATTTAAATCAAGTCAAGTACATACATATCAATGTAGATGGATATAGGAGGATAAATTATTGCTGGTCCAAGTGCAGTATATTAGAATTAATGGATGTATAGGTCTGACGTGCCAGACACATGAGGAAAATAAATACAGCCCCAAAGATCAGAACAAATCTAAGAAGGTATCAGACAAATATTTATATTAGATTTAATGTTATCTAATATTTACCATAAATTTGGTAATAAGTTCAGGGTTCAGGGGACTCACTGGTAATAAAATATTCAACAAACTTAAAATAGTATTAATATTCAGCTAAGTTGGTAACTGTATCACCTTTCTTTATTCTTGAAATTAGAGAAGAGAGTGTTATGCTCATCTTTCCGGGATATTAAAGGACTGCCTTTAAAGACAGCTTTGGAAAGAAACATGATGTCAGTCATTTTTAAATTTTCACTTTAAAATGTGTGAGATGTTGGTGATAGGAGATGTATTAAGCACTGACAGGACATTGGCAACTTTTGAGCACCAGTGTGGTGCTACCATGGACATTGGTCATAAACATAAATAAAAACAGCTTACAAAGGAACTAATGGGTTACTACAGGTGTGACAAGTCAGAGTGCAAAAAGTGCATTTATACTGCTCATAAAATTCTGTAAATATAATATGAAATGATTAAATATCCCCAAATTTTTCTGAGCATTATATTTAAATACCATGAAACATGACAACCGTTTGTCAGCAAGTTTGATTTAGACCATATGACCCGCATGATTTGTTGACTTTATTCACCTGAAAGATGTTTTTTTATACACTTTACAATTCTTACAAAATGATATTTTATTTAAATAAATTATATGATGTAATATATGTATTTCTGTAATTCAGTTCTGAAAAAAATACAGCAAAACAAAATAACAGAAAAACAAAACCTTATGTGAATTGCATCTCTTTTTAAGTAGGAAAAGACTTTCAAGAAAAGAAGTTTCATAATAAGTAATACAAGGGTTCAACTTTATGGAACAGTGTGACCTTACTATTCACATATAACGGACCAAATGCTAACATTAAATACCTTAAGTTCTCAAACTTGATCTATTGTGTTCTACATGAATCTACACAAAATAAGTCATAATACTAAAGCACGAGAAAGTTCAATATAGTTTGCAAAATTACTATGTGTATAATCACCATTTCTGTGAAAACACTATTTTTACTGTGCTAAAGTCTTAGGTCACCATTACATTAGATATATCATTGTTTAAAAATGAAAGCATAATGACCATATATAATTATTTCTCATTCTCTTTCTTAGAATTCAACCAGAGAATAGAGAATTGTGCATGCAATATTAAAAAAAATGAAGACAAAGGATGCTAATTTGCCCCTTCTAAGCTTGATCAGAAAGGGTAACAGCAAATAAACTTTTTTTTTAGAATGGGAACAGGGTGAAAAGGCTAATATATGCTAAAGAGCTTTGCTCTGTACTAGTTGTAGTGTGGCCAGTTATCAGAAGTCCCCTAATAAATAGGTCAGAGCTCACTTGTATGCATGTCACATGATCAGAATGCACCTTATTCTGGTTACCAGAGATTGAAAGCCTACCATCCAGAAACAATCATCCAGAATATGAAGGAGCTTCTCAAACTTTTATAAAAGTAACAGGTGGTTATAAAACATGTTTTAAACAAAGCACCATTAAATATTTTGTTAAGAAAAAAAAATATGACACAAACCTGACTGCTTATTCAAAGCCATCAATCATTATTCAAGATTCAGAATTTAAGGAAATGAACAAACAAACCAACAATCAGGCAGTATGGCACTTACTATCTGTAGCACTACGTTTTGATATTTGTGCATTTTTGCACATATCCATCCGATGCTCAGCAATGTTGATGCCAAATTACTGGTACAACACCATTTTCTTTTGCATGCTAAATCTCCCTGCTAAATTGCTGAAACACTTTTAGTTAGTTACATTTACATGTATGTCATTTAGGAGAGCGACTTACAATAAATAGAGTCTTCCAAGCCAAGCAAATGTATGTTAAGGGTCTTGCTCTGGAACCCAACTGTGGCAGAGGTGGGATTTGAACCCTGGACCTTTTGGTCTATAGTCCAGTACCTTAACCACTAGGCCACCACAGTCCCATGTTCAAAACTCATAAGTCAAAGCCATCACTTCCAACAAATTGAAATATTTGCTCAAACAAATATATGTGTAACTTAATGGTGACCTAAGACTCAGTAGTGCATCCTTTATTAACTTCACTGGTTACCTATGTCCTCCCATAACCCATACTGTCGCTCATTGTCAAAACACCTTTAGTATCTTGTCCCTCATGAGTGAGTCTTATTGTTCCTCTTCCTTTTGTTTTCCTGGCACTGGATTTCTTGTCCATCGTACAATACTCATGTCTGTGAGCAGCAGAGCTTTGTGATTACTCCACCCTCTTTTTCATTAATGAATAGCTTAAAACCATAATCCTTATTTCTCATCTTTCTCCAAGTCTTAGGGCGTTTTTTTCTTTCATCTGGAGTATATTTGATCTCTTCTCTGTCATGGTACACCATCCTTGGGTATGTAAAAGTTATAAGCTGCGGATTTAACACTGATCTTTCTCAGATATCCTCACATTTATAAATAGAGAATGTTCTTGCATAGTGTTTGTAAGGGTAACTATACAGTTATCTAGTCTTGTTGGCATTCAGGAAGAGATTGTTAGCCTTGCCTCACTGGGACAGTCTTGCCATTTCATCTGTATAGGTCTTTTCAACATTTTGGTGATTACCACAGTGTCATCAGATGAACTTCACATTGGTATTGGATGAAATGCTTGGCTATACAATCATGCATGTATAGATTTCATCATCGCAGAGGTTAGGGCCTCTTGCTAATAAAAATGTGTGGTAAATAGAAAATGAGCCTCGATCTGATTCTCAGAAGTGTTCTCTGGCCATGGGTGATAATTGCAAAAGTTGTGGGTTCTACAATATCTGGGTAAAATTAAATTAAATAACGAAAATGCAAAGTCTTATCAAAGCAATAAAACAATGGCACCTGGAATATCAAACAAGATGCAGAAGTTTCTCTTACAAGGCTGGAGAGATCTACAACTGAGATAGGAAAAGCTGTGCACAGAACAACTATTTCCCAGGCTGCCCTTTACAAAGGAAGGGCAAAAAGAGAGGGTTTCTTTGGAAAAAGAGTCATTTGACATCACAGTTGAAGTTCGATAAAAAAGGCATGATGAAGACTTAACAAACCTCTGGAAAAGGGTTGTCTGGTCTGACCAAAATTTACCTTTTTGCAAATCATGTGTGTTGTATTTTGCAAACCAGACACTGCTCAACATTCTGAGAACACATACCCACATCAAAGTTTGGTGGTGTTTTTTATCTGTAGACACTGGGAAGCTGGACAGTGTTGGATGCAAGATGGATGAAGTCAAATATAGTGAAATTCTTAAAGAAACCAGTCTTCAAATAGACCTGAGATTAGGTTGGAGGTTCACCTTCCAACAAGACAACCCTACCTAAGTGAACTGTCAGCACACATGAGAATCAAAAGAAAGAACAGTCATGCGTTTTAATAGATGTTTGCTTTTTATTTGAATAACTTTAGTGTCACAATAAAAAAAACAAATCCACACTCAGATAGTTAAGAAATACAGTGGGTGAGTACCAGTGAAAATGTTTATTTGGATCTTTGTGGGGAAAGATTCATCTTGCAACATTATAAAGATGCAAAGCACACCTCAAAGCTCTAAAACAACCACTTGAAGGGGAAAAAAGAAAATGAAGGGTTGTTGTCCATACTGCACATTCTTCTGTAGAATCTTGTGGAGCCTGTGACAGCTTGATTGTACACTGGTACAAAAGGAGAAACATACAAAATACTAGTAAATTTAGAAATGTATGTAGTGATTTGTTCATTCATTTATTATCTTCCACTTAATCCACACGGGGCCGCGGGCCAGTCAGTGCCCACCCAGCAACTCTGGGCGCAAGGGCAGGAACATCCCTAGATGGGGCGTCAATCTATCGTAGGGCACACACACACACACACAGTAAGGGCCACTTTAGAGACACCAATTAACCTAACATGCATGTCTTTTAGACTGTGGGATGAAACTGGAGCACCCGGAGTAAACCCACGCAGATATGGGGAGAACATGAAAACTCCAAGCAGGAAGGACCAAGGCTGCTCCACCCTGGGAGCCACTGTGCCACCCATACTGATTTGCTCCAAGTATTATTCTCACCAAAATTGTACTCTTTATAAACATGCTGTATTAACTTTAAGGAAAAATACAGAAGGCCTATACTTTTGTTCCCTGCTGTATAATGATATGAATGTCCTATGTCCATTCAGTCGAAGGGTAAAAAAGCCAAGTTCAATTCAGTTTACTTTTATTTATATAGTGCTTTTTACAATGGTGCATTGTCTTAAAGCAGCTTTACAATATAATATTATCTTAAAAGGTCAATCCCATGTTGAGCAAGCCTAGGTTAAGCTTTAATACTACAAAATGTGGAAAAGCTTACGGAGAAAGATCAGGTAACATTGCTAACAAATTCCACAAAGCTTGAAAGCAGGTTGACAATAAATTAATAACTCAATGCTCTGTATTTTGAAGGAGCCAGAAAATGTGGACCACACTAGACACTAGCCCTTTTCAGAAAATGTAGTCTGCTAGCTAGGTTAACTGATGAATGGTGTATTAGACTTGCAGGGACCAAGCTTTAAATGAGCACTTAGCATTTAAGTGCTCTGGGAAAAAGAGCCTGCTAAATGCTGTAAATGTAAGTATGATTAGCTGTGTGTTCTAGCCAGTATTCATCATTGACAACAAAGAAGCAGTTTTACCACAGGCTGGGAATTGATTAGTACAATCCAAAGAGAGATTAAAGTTCAAATCTGACATTGTAGTGATAATCCAGTCATTGAGTTAAGTTGCCAAAATCAAATATTGTGTTCACACCAAGGTAATAATAGTTTTGGATTTTTCATTAAAGTTTAGTTTTATTTCATTTTGACTTTTTTTTTTCAAATTCAGTTAGATTTAATTAGTTTTTAGGTTGGATTGGCTAGTTTTTATTAGTTATTATTTTTTTTTTAATGCTTAGTTTTAGTTTAGTTTTCGTTAGTTTTAGTATTAGTTTTAAAATCTGTAAGCCTTAAGTGCAAAATGTGTGTAATACTGCTGCGAAAAATATTCAATATCAACTAGGGACATACATGGAAATAATATATATAATATAATATAATAAATATATAGTAATAACTAACCAGCAGCTTGGTCGATGGTTAAAGCACTGCATTATGGCGGTTTGCTTCCCGGTGCTACCTAGCCGGGATGTAGCTTCTCTTTCGGCGGAGCTACTAAGAGCTTGTCAAGGTACTCGCAATTAGCCCTCTTGTGCGAGCTT